>JACXGJ010005264.1:0-40008 GCA_016801105.1 Esox niger
AAAGGTGTGAATAAACATGTTTGCACCTTCAAAACCACTCATACATAAAATGTGATTTGGAGGCATGTAGTGAAATAAATGATGTCTCTAGATTAAGGCCTGTCTGGTCATTGAACGGGTGCCGTTATGTGTATATGTAACAACCATGGCCATGTTTCCTTAGTGACATATATCTGCACATGTTTCATCTCAGACTGTAAGGGAGGAGAATCAGAAATAACCGTGGAGGAACATAGTAAAACTACAGTTTGTTTAATTACATTGTTGTTTGGACTTCCTATTGGATGTCCACAAATGGGTGAATTCTCCAATATAAATTATACTGTAGGTTATGTATCTCTATAGGTAAGTATCTGCCATATGTCAAGACTACTTAAAGAGAAACGAGACCACATGGGTGGGCATTGAGATGTGGTAATTGTATAAATGTGTGAGAGCCATTGTTTAATTTTGTTGACCAACGTGAACTAGTTTATATGTGTTGATATGGGGGGAGACTTGACCTGGCCATGAATTACCTTGAAAATGAGATCCTTATACGTTTGCTGTTGTCAACTTCAGTGTAGCTAAACAGTAGCTACACAGTATCTTATGGCATCAAACTTAACATGACATTTTTTACCTAATAAATTGGATTTTGAACATAGATATGCCAATTATCAACTGCTTAATTCTCTATTTATCATAGCCTGCTGACCTGATCACATATACATTACAAGAATTGCTCAGACTGAATTATTCGGGTAGATTATTAGTTAAGAATATTTCTACCCAATTATTGTTTAGTCACACAGACTGTACATTATCAATAACTTCTACACATGTAAAAGACTAGACATAGTCTGTCTTTATGGTTGCCTACGTGACCTGAGACAGTTACATTCTCATTAGGAGAATAAAGTTGGATGGAAAGAGAATAGAGATGTGAAATTATATTAGAGTTTATGGTTATTATTACATTGTGCACATGTTAGTTTCATTTCTCTCCCATGATATACAGACCAGTATTAGATGTACTGACTTGACCTCCCCTCAGATCTTTGCTAAGTTGACTACTGATGTTGAGCCTAGCCAAATAACCTGTTGTTCAATAGCCCATAATGGAAAATTGACATCACGGAAACGTTTTCTCACTCAGAAACCCACACACATTTAAATGCTTTATTTAAAACTGCATGTCTCTTTGCGGTTATGTCAGCTCGTTCGTAGGACGGAGGTGAAGCAGACTGCGGAGACGATAGGTTTCTATTTATATATTTTAACAGGTTATGAGTACTTCCTAGATTTTTTTGCTTGTATTGAGGAAAGCTACTTTTATATTAGCTGATTAGCTACTTAATCCTTCATGTACTGGCCAGAGGCCTAGTTAATTTAGTAGAAAAAAATTCTTTGAGAGCCACTTTGACATCAGTCAGAACTAGAAATAGCTGTAAATAACAGCTTTTCTGACTGATAGAGTGCATATTCAATATGATAAATCCAGCTTCTAAAATGTATAAAACCCAAGCCACAACTGGTTTCTTTGTTGAAGCACCTTTGATTGGAATTACAGCCTCAAGTAGTTCATGGGTATGACGCTAGAAGCTTGGCACACTCAGAGTTTTTATAATAAGGGTGCATTTATCAATATCTCCTTACAGAAACATCATTGAAAGACATCTGATGGCTTTATCATCCACGACTTCACATAAAATTAACTTTTAGTGCAATCAGTACTACATGGAGGCTTAGTGGAGTGAAGCAACACTTGAATACATGTATTCTTTATATCTTGCTCGACCTTCACTGCCCTAGAAAAATTCTCAGACATGATAAACATCACTTAGTGTCACCCCAGGGTGAAATGCCACTTGGTAAGGCAAATCAAGGTGTTTTAATTGGACTCATTGATGAGACAAGCATTGCTGCTCACTCATGTTTCTTTACAAATACTACAAGCTTATAGAACTCTGCTCATGAATTGCTCTGGGCTTTGTTCAAAATCAATGTATTAACACGTAATTATTTAATTGGTACAACATACATACAATGCAGATTAACATATGGGTGGGGAAACTGTCACGCGAACTAGAAAAGTGATTAAACAGAATTTACTTTCATTAACCACCCAATTTAACAGTTTACATGGCCATTGCAGAGGCAAAACCTGAGAAGACTCATGAGACCAAAGGTTTACTGGTAAATTAAACACAAATAAGGGCCACTTCATGAGATAGAAGCAGGTAGTACATAAAAAAAGTTTAGAACTGAAAGACAATATTACTGCATATTGAGAAAATAAAGTACACAAGACAGATCAGTTGTCCCTTATTACCAGTCCCTTACTATAACTGTAGTTCAGTAACTATTTATCTGTATATGTTTGTCTAAAAAAGGAAGTAGCACAATATTTTCTAACTGACATTTTTTTTTACTCAGCTTGACTGCATTTGTCACAATTTCAATCTTTTAATCATCTGTTTCCTAACTACTGGCTTGGGGTTTTTTCATCCGTTTTGTCAGTCTTGCGGCATTCTATAAATGGTTACAAATGGTTTAGAACTGAATGACAATATTACTGCATACAGAGAAAATAAAGTACACAAGAGAGATCAGTTGTCCCTTATTACTAGTCCATTATTATAACGGCAGTTCTGTAACTATTTGTCTGTGTATGTGTGTCGTTAAAAGAAAGTAACACTATTTTCTTGCTGAATAAAGAACAGTTTCTCAGCTTGATGGTTAGGTGTGAGGAGCGAGCATTTGTCACTATTTCAATTTTTTCATCCGTTCTGTCAGTCTTGTGGCTTTCTAACCACAACAAAGGCTTTATGTGCATCAGACGCTGGGGCACAAAGCTTGCAATGCTGTGGTTGCTATGTTCCTGCAGAGGACAGTAGTTACAGTAGCCTTTAAGAACACACTGATACGTTGGTCTGTTCAGAAACACAGCAGAAAACTTGTACAGTGTTTAAGGGTGGGTGGAGAGACACCGTCAGTCCCTGTTGCTTTCAGGGGGTCCTGTCACTTGAAAAGTCTATTAACGTCCCCTTCCAGGACTGAAAGTACTATTGTTGTGGCAGAGGTGTGGAAGATTGAGATGGGTGATTGGGTATGGTCCCCGATGATGGGAGGTTCCTGTTGACACCCATGTTGTCAGGACTGCCATTTTGTCTTTCAAACCTGCAGTAGAATGCATTCAGGTTGTTGGCTACTTGCAGGTCATTAATGGAGTGGGGGGGATTTAGGCTTGTAGTTGATTATCGGTTGGAGGCCTCTCCAAACAGAGGCAGAGTTGTTAGAGAATTGTTCATTTAATCTCTCACCATAGAAGCACTTGTCTTCATTCACAGCCTTGCCAAAGCTGTATTTAACCTTTCTGTACCTGTCTTTCTACCTGCTCCTGAACGCCTCCTCCTATTCCAAACATAATCGTCCATTGTATATTACAGGTGAAGAGGCCCATCTTAACAAGATTCGTGAGATTGTGCTTTAGGTCATTGTGTGAGCCAGCAGTTGTAACTGCTGACATCAGCAGTATCATAAATTCTGAAGTTCCAGCAGTAGCAAATTTTGAGAAACATGGTATAGTCCGGACAATTACCTAAATATTAGAATAAATTCAAATTTATTGTTATTGAATGTTGTGGAAAATTGTTACCCTTTTTCCCGCCACTAAGTTAAAACCTTGACAAGAGAGTTTAACATCAACTTACTGAATTTAAAGTTGTTAACCAACTATTTTATACCCCAGTCTTATGTCTATGTCTTCTTAATGTTCTAAATTGGGAGTAACCATTTTATCAATGTTCCATAAACGTAGCACTCTCTCTCCTTTTAGAGTGAACCTCAAATCATTGATTTTGTAGACATATAGGAACAGAAAAACAGACATAGATACATAACATGACATACAAATGCACAGAAAATACATTGAACACTGGCCAGTGGATTCTAATTTGACATGACTTTTTCGTGGTTCATCATTTAGATTAGCTAAATGTTTTTACAATTTCAATTGGAATGGGAAAACAATTGCTATTTTAATACTCTACATGCTTAGTATGTAGGAAACCTGCAAAATCAGCAGCGTATCAAATACTAGTTCTCCCCACTGTATATACAAGTGGAATGTATAGGTGTGCTATTTATGCAAATCCATTATATATGGCAATTCAAAAATGTGCTGCAGAAAATGTACTAATGTACGAATTCCTTCTCGGTACCTCCATTGAGAGTTCCTATCAATGGAATTACCATCACCCTTCTCTATCGCTATATCGCTCAACCCAAGTGCATTTAATTACCCTGTTGTTTGGGAAACTTCTGGCAACACTGCCAATATGTATACTACAGTATTTTGCTGGTAATTTCTGTACAGTATTAACGCAAAATCCTGTTTGACCATGTCAACACACAGAGGCGGTGCAAGATTTTGGGAAGGCAGTCGCCTTTGAGTTTAGAATGCAGGAAAAACCCTGACATGCTGCTGTGGTGAATTGTCTCCTAAATATAAGAAAGATTTATTGAATAATTTTTTTTTCTCTGAAATTAAATCAGTATCAGGTGAGAGTGCACTTATGTTTTCGTGAATAATGATTCCCTGACTTACACTTGGCCTCTTGGCCCCTGGGGAGACACACAAACTGCATTCATTTGGGTATCTATTATAATTAGGTGTTATAATCTTGTCATCATTGTGAACAGGACAGTTGGTTCTCTAAGATTACGCACCGATTACCAGAAGAGTAATACACGGACCAAACTCTACTCTTACCCACTTTCACAGATGGAATATTGTGTTGACCAGGTTAAATGTATGGGCAAGTATGTGTGAGACAAATCTCAGTGTCCTAGAAATCTCTGACATGATACATTATGTACAACCTAAGGTCTCCCCCTTTAACTTTCATCATTGGGAATGGGCTTGAAAGCAAGCATTTCCCAGGTTGTCTAAAGTTTGTGATGTAATACATATTTAAGGTTGTGTGACCCATGTTCTTTCATGCAGGATTAAGCAGATAATGGGTTTGGCCTCCCTATTTTGCGGAGGGAGACCTGCAGATGCTGGACGGAGACTCGGCCAGGGACCCTACCACCACACACCTGATCTAAACTGAATTGTTCTAATCAACTCTGTAGTTCTACCACTAAAAGTTAAATGTGTCCCTGTAAGAGGCCCAAGGACCAAGATTGGAAACATTGATTCCGACCACCGCCCCATACTGTTTATCAGACTTATAGTCTGATATTTTAAATGTCTACACTTGTAATGAATAAGAAGAGTCAGAGTGATGGTTTCAAGCACAGAGTGAAGCAGCTATTTATTGCAATATAAATCAGGCTGGACCAAGGCTGAAATCTTGATTGAGAAACAGGCAGAATGTCATATACCAGGAATCAAAAAGGAAACAGAATCAGAATCAACAAGTCATGTCTTGGAATATCTTGAACTGTTGTATTCTAGAAGTGTGTAACGAACTACTGTTTTATAAGGTTATAGGGTTTGTGAAATGGTAACGAGTTCCCATGTGAAATATGAAAAGGAATGTTGGAAAGGAGCATCTGGTCTCTGTTTATTTGTTTATAGTCATCATTGAGTGGTGTCAGTACTGCTGACCTGAATATCCAACATCAGGAGACTGACCATACTGACCTGTACACTCAACATCAGGAGACTGGCCATACTGACCTGTATACCCAACATCAGGAGACTGACCATACTGACCTGTATACCCAACATCAGGAGACTGACCATACTGACCTGTACACTCAACATCAGGAGACTGACCATACTGACCTGTATACCCAACATCAGGAGACTGGCCATACTGACCTGTATACCCAGCATCAGGAGACTGACCATACTGACCTGTATACCCAACATCAGGAGACTGACCATACTGACCTGTATACCCAACATCAGGAGACTGACCATACTGACCTGTATACCCAACATCAGGAGACTGACCATACTGACCTGTATACCCAACATCAGGAGACTGGCCATACTGACCTGTATACCCAGAATCAGGTGAAGACACACAAACAATATATTACTGTATGAATCAACATCGGATAAAGACAGATGTACACCACATAATATTCTGTTGGAAGAGGAACCTGTAATGAGATATACAGATTATTACAACATTTAATTTCTCTATTGAACCTTTGCAATGTATCTCTTTCACATACACATGGCCTAGCATGAAGAGAAATGGTCAGTCTGACCTTTGCTGTGTTTATATTGACTCAACAGACCTACAACCATTCCTACTAGGACTAATGTAGAGGATCAAGGCAGGAGAACTGGAGAGAGAACCAAAAAACACCATCAGAATAAGATAAATGGAAATAGAGAAAATAAATATATGATAAAAAAATGTTTCTTATGCATTAAGAATATGAATTATCTGAAGTTAGCCCTCCCTTTGAGCTTATGCTTGTCAATAACAAATGACTGATTACCACTGATGAGTAAGGTGGGTGAGGTGATCATAATGTAATATTAACAGTGCTGTACATTAGAAATAACTGACTGCCACTTATGGAAAGGTGCAGTGATCGTAAATGTTTTTCAACCTCTGACTGCGGTTCAGCGTCCAGGTGATTCTCCTTCGTCCGATTGACACGTATAGGAACCTTCATCTGACTTGTGGATGAGGACTCTGACTTTGTAGAAATCAGCCTTTGGGTTAGTGTGTGGTGGATTTCTATATGTAAACCGAAGAGTCAGTTGAATGGGCTTGATGGCACTTCATACATACCATACAGGCAAGCTGCTACCACAATGGGTTTCTGTTAATTGTGTATCTGATTTGAAACAATGGTAATATATGTTTTATGTTGTGATTTAATATACAGCAACTTCTGTATGTTGTTTATTTGGTCTGGTCCCTCTTGAAAAATAAATTGTTAATCTGAGTGTGGCCAACCTGGTTTAACAAAGGTTAGATGAAAAAATTATATACAGTGGGGAGAACTAGTATTTGACACACTGCTGATTTTGCAGGTTTTCCTACTTACTAAGCATGTATAGGTCTGGAATTTTTATCAAAGGTACACTTCCGTGAGAGACGGAATCTAAAACGAAAATCCATAAAATCATATTATATGATTTTTAAATAATTCATTTGCATTTTATTGCATGACACTGCTGATTTTGTAGGAAAACCTGCAAAATCAGCAGTATATCAAATACTTGTTCTACCCACCGTACATCTCAATAAGATGGAGATACGTTGACTGTGCTGGCCATTAAAATCAAATTGACCAGCTGACTGCTTCTTCACCAAATAGTTCTTGCCTTGTAAAAGGAAATGGTTTTTTGGAGGGCTTTGCCCCCTGTGATAGCAATTCTGTCAATTAGAACTCTTTCGGAAATAGGTGCAGAGACAATATTCTCTTGGCACAATTATCAGCTTATTTCTTGCAAGGAGAGAGGTATCAAATCTTACAGATTCAACTCAGAAGGGACACACCATCTGGACAAAGCACAAATTCACTGATGGTTTAAACATATAGATAGATTTCAACACATAGACCGATTGACAGAGGACCCTTTGATCTACTGATACAATTCAATGATGACCATGAACAAATAAACAGAGATCAGATCCCTCTTTCCCACATTTATTTTCCCATCTAAACATGGGGACACAGTACATTAATCAGTAACTCCTTTAAATATTTATAAAATTAAGAACATCCGTTCAAATAATTTCATGGCACCCCTCAGGTAGAATCTGTGCCCCCCCGTTTTGTTTACCCTTAATATTGCAAATGGTATATCAATTAAATAATCTCCCCAATGATAAAATTACCCTGTAAGTAATTTCATTGTTGAGCAGGTCCTGTATCTGACCAATTTTCTTTTTGATCTGAACACCTAAACTTGTTATTTTCCCAGTTGTCAGACTTCTTGTGTGGAGGGGTGAAGCGGACCAGGCAGAGGCAGACAGTTGCAGTTCGGCATACTCTTTAATGACACGCACGCACGCACGCACGAGCACACACGCGCGCACGCGCGCGCACAAAACAACGGAACAGAAAACACAGAGCACCGATGTAAACTGCCAAATGAAAAGGAACATAGATACATACACTCACCACTGAAACGACCGACATGAAACAATGACTCACACTGAGGGGAGCAGAGGAGGAACATTTAAACACATACTAATTGGATGATTGGGACCTGGTGTGAACAATGAATGACAAGACAAGACCAATCGAACCGGGATGAGTTCATGGCTGTTGGTAAACTGGAGAATGCGGGAGATGGCGGACCAATCCGTCACCTCACCGTCACACCAGTGTTCCTCGGTCCAGTGTCTGTGTTCTTTTGTCCAACTTAATCTTTCGTTTTTATTAGCCAGACTGTGATTTGAATTTCTGTTTGCTTCTGGCCTAGAAAGCCAGCATCCCAGAGTTGCCTCTACACTGTGGATGTTAAGAAAGATGTTGGGTACTGTTTAATGAAGCTGCCAGTTCAGGGCTTGTGAGGCATTTGTTTCTAAAACTAGACACTAAAATATTTTGTGCGCTTGCTCAGTTGTGCACCGGAACCTCCCACTCCTCTTTCTATTCTGGTTTGAGCCAGTTTGGAATTTTCTGTGAAGGGAGTAGTGCACAGCGTAGCATGAGATCTTCAGTTTCTTCTCAATTTCTTGCATGGAATGGACTGACCAGTTTCAGAGGAAAGTTCTTTGTTTCTGGCCATTTTGAGCCTGTAATCAAACCAACATTTGCTTACGCTCCAGATTATTCACACTTTGATTTCTTCTTTAATCAGCACTGCATTTTTCAGTTTTTCCAACATACAGATATTTCAAAAGTGTTTTGTAATGATTAATTAGCCTTTTAAATGATACACATGGATATCCTATGTACAATGCCCTTTCCAAAATGTGGATGCTGCGTAAAATGCAAATATAAACTGTGCAATAATGTGCAAATCATTCATCCCTATATTTAATGGAAAATTGTGCAAAGAGAACTGCTGAGAAACTGAGAACTATTTTATTTTTTAAATATATGCCCACTTAGATTTTGATGCCGGCACAGTTTAAAAAGGTGGGACCAAGGCATGTACACCAGTGTGTTGCATCACCTCTCATTTTAACACTGTTAGCGTTTGGGAACGGAGGAGGCCAATTGCTGTAGTTTTGGAAATGGCATATATTCCCATTCTTGCTTGATATAGGATTTCAGCTGCTTAACTGTTGGGGGTCTCCTTTGTCATATTTTTTGTTTCATAATACACCAAATGTTTTCATGGGTGACAGGTTTGGACTGCAGGAAGACCAGTTTAGTTCTTACTACGGAGCCACTGAAATAAGAAAGGTCTACCCTGAAAAAGATCTGGATGGCTGCATACATTGCTCCAAAACCTGGAAATATTAGGAATTCATTAGTTGTTCCTTCACAGATTTGTCAGGCATGCATTAATTCCGCCCCATACCATCATGGATGCTGGCAAAGCTTAGGAAATTATTTTCTGTATTTCTGTTTTAGATTCCATCTCTCATAGTTGAAGTGTACCTATGATAAAAATGACAGACCTCTACATGCTTTGTAAATAGGAAAACCTCCAAAGTCAGCAGTCTTTTAAATACTTGTTTTCCGCACTGCATATAAATGCTTACTCAGCACTACAATAAACAAACACAGTCCAGGCGTTAGCAACCGTCTCGGGTGAGATATCCGGGCCCAGTGATACCACCCAGTTACGGAATGCACATCCAGCCGTGGGGACACCGTCCAACCACATGTGACCGTGCCGGCTGATGTACCAACATCACACCCAGGTTTCTCCCAGGTGTCCCTCACCACGTACAGTTTGTCTGCAACCAGAACGGAAGCTTTACACCTATCAGAGTGGAGAATAACCTAGATACTCCGTCTGAAAACCGGAAAGTGGTTCTCAGTGAAATATCATACCGCACGGCGTAGAAGATGCAACCGTGAGAGAACTCTCCTGTCTTACAGCATTAAAGGTTCACCCTTTTGTGATCGACATGCTCGACTGCTCCGTTGACGACGGGCTAATAGCCACGCTCATGACTGACGTACCTTATACGTTGAGTGAAGTGACGACGGACACGGTCTGCAATTCAACTACGACCATGGCCGCATGTTACAGTTGGTCCCGTTTACTTTTGTTTCGATTTTTTCCGTACAGGTGGCGTATGCCCTTTCCTACATGCACAGACTGAATATTGTATACAGGGACCTCATGCCTTCAAACGAGCTGCCGACAGATGATCTCACTGTTAGGGTGGCAGATATGGGCCTCTCGAGACTATCCTCTAACTGGATGGGCCCAACTGTGGTTAAAGAACCGTACAGCGCTCCAGAATTAATTGGTCATGAATGTGCAGATGACACTTGTGCCATAGACATGTGGTGCCTGGGGGTGATGATAGCGGACGTAATGGAAGTTAGGGAGGTATTGGCGTGTAAAATTCACAGTGAAACAGTGCCCACGTACCATATCATTGTAAGGACTCTACGTCCCAAAGGCCGCCCAAGTGTCGAAATCTCACCCTGGGGCCCTGACATCATAGTACCCAACGTTATGGAGTGTGAACAGGGTAAAAGGGGTAGTGTTCTGATTGCTAGCTTTCCATGGGAATGAGAGACTTCAGGCTCACAAGCTGCTACACGACACAGAATGGATCCGGCTGGCTCATATGACCCGGGATGACAAAAATATGGTCAGAGACCTGATTCAGTCATAGACAATGCGAGATTCAGTCTATCAGTCTATTCAGTCTACCAGGAAAAACAAGTATCGCATTGAAATTGCTCAGTGTATATTTTATTCAATACATTTGTACATTTAATGATGTATCATTGTAAATGCTCAATGAAATATTTACTATAACCCGAAGACAGGTGTACATTATTATTAAAATGTGTAATGGGAAAGAAAACGTTATGCCAGTTTAATATGTAGGATTGTAGTTTACATTATTGCTTGCATGACATGCCATAGTCACATATAACTGGTTCATGTGCGGCTATATAGCAACCATCAACGTTGCCAGCGTAATGAAAAGTGGTGTCAGGATACTGGATGTTTGGATAGTAGACGCGGAGGAACTCCATAATCTTTTTAACACGTCCACCGTGCTCTTAATTTTATGTATATCTGAAGGGGGAGAGACTCTGTGAGCTGAATGTAACAACCGTGACTCTCATTATAAATAAGCAGAGGAAAATAAAACACAACGCACCTTGTAGTCCCACATATGTCTTGACAAACTCCAACATCTTATGATCTGGAATCACCATCTGTAGTTTTCTGTTTATTGTCGTGGCTGAGGAGAGTTGGACATTTGAGCATTACATGTCAGCCTGCCTGTGTCTCCGATACATGAAATAACGGTATGGTTTATCGCCTTACCCACCAAACCCATCGCGGATCATAAAACAACACTTTAGACACTCCAGTACTATCTTTCCCACCCTAAACCACCCTGTACAAGTTAATACTATAGGAAGATGAGGAGGTGACAAGACATTGTATTGTTTAGAGGCAGGATTCTACTAAGTGCTCATTTAATGGTATCATGCAGTACACCTGTATAGAACAGTCTGTATTGGTGATAATAATTTAATACATTTCAATTTTCCAAATTTACAGAGACCCTCTTTGGAAGATAAATGAGTGTCACAGTCTCTCTCTGTTGCTGTCTTACATCCTTTGGGGGAGGGAGTTGACATAACAAAGGGGAGGGAAATCTTAGTTTGTAGTTATGTTTGGTTTCATTTCGCTAAAATAATGAATATGTTACGCCCACACAGATAACTCATGCAACACATATACATATACAGTATGTAGAGGATTTCTCAACATATATATATATATATATATATATATACATATATATACACACACACACACATACATGTGCCCTGCATATATGTTTGTGAAATATACATTTAGGGCTTTTCACAATATCATAATACTATGCATGTCATATATGTTGAATATTATGTGTTAAAATAATGAATGTATGAATATGCAGTATTTCTCATCAACACATCATGAAATTCACCTTCACGTCATTATTATACAGAGAAAAAGAGACTCATTATGAAAATAATATGCATACAGTGAATATGAACATTCTACACACTCTTGTTTTTTTACAGCACTCAATCTTTATGGGTAGGAATCAATTAGCATGGCACATTTTGACCTGGCAATATTTTACTCCCATAAAAAATTTGTGCTGTCATAAAATCAAACAGTGCTTCAACAAAGTATTAGTTTAAGTGTGTGCACACTTGTGCACACTTATGCGACCAGGTCATTTTGAGTTTTTCCCCCTCAAAAAAGTATTTTTGATTTTCGATTGAATTGTTCAGGTTACAGGTCACATCAAAGGCAGATAAAGTTCTGACATGATTTATCTTTGTTTCATTCTTTTACATCACAAAAACCATGCATCTTAACAGTGGTGTGTAGACTTATCCACTTTACATTTTAACACAGTATCATGAATGCCATTCCTCTCTGTAAAAGTATTTCAAGGAAACGACTAGATGACATAAACACCTGACAGGAAACAATACAAATATAGAAATATATCAGTTTAGATGTAACTGCTAAATGTATATTACTAACTCTAATTTTGTGATTTATGTAAATATATTTACATGTAGGCTATTTAAGACATATTAAAACAAATCAAATATGTAAATATATGTATTACATATAGGCCATACATTAGTTAAACTTATAATACATATATAAATATATGTTTGAAAGAAATAAAGGTACAAATACAAAATATATGGTTTTATAAAATGACAATATATAATTTTCCCCTGCGGGTATGTAGTTGAGATTGTCCTTGATGGCAAATAAGAAAGCAAATTCGAATGATTAAACAAACAGTTGCTAAAAAAACTGTGGGAATTTACTGCTTATTATGGAAAGAATAAGAAGCTCATTAGTGAGATCAGTGACTGGCATTCTACTGACAAATATAAAGCCTACTATTTAAATATGGAAAAACTAACTACTATTGTTTAAACTGCCATCAAAAACCGCCTTTAAAAATAACTAATATTCCCAGTTTATATTTATATTTATATTTCAGTCTCTCCATTGAAAATCATTACACTAACAAAACCATCATAGCACAATTACCTACAGTTTAGCAAAAATATACATTCATTGTACATCTCTGGAGATTATACATACACAGCCTTATAACCTTTTTCATTAAAAGAAAATGAGGATGGAAAAGCAGTGACAGAGAGAAAATGGATGAAGCACAGGTGTGATGAATATATTCATTACCTTGTGAGTGACCACAGTAGTTGAGGACACCCGATACTACAACAAACACAAACAAAGTAATTACAGAACAGTCATAAAACAGTAATGTAAACTGTGTTGTAGTTATAGAGTAGTAATAACAACCTTAGGGTAATTTGTGTTCATAACAAACAAACAAAGTCAGTACTCACAGAGTAGAACACAGAGCCAGGTGTGATACATTCTGTCTTGGAGACGAATAACTCTCTCTGAACAACTGTTGTACTTACAAACCCCTGATAGGAAATGGGCATGAGAAACTTAACACATCGTATATAGACTCACTAAATCTGAATGAAGGACAATAAACAGGAAGTGATGCCTGTTACTGTTGGGCCCCAAACATCCTGCCCAGAGGCAGCGCTACCTTTAGGCAAAGTCTGGGTGTGTCAGGGGTGTGTAGACTTTTCATATCAATTGTAAGTGCTGCTATGGGGGGAGACTTGACCTGGCCATTAATTATCTTGAAATAGAGATCCTTACACATTTGCTGTTGTCAACTTCCGTGTTGCTAAACAGTAGCTACACAGTATGGAATGGCATCAAAATTTAAATCAAATATTTGTACCTAAGTAATAAGATATTACCTAATAAATTAGATATTGCCCATAATCAGCTGTTTATTTCAATTTTCATCATAGCTTGTAGACCTGAAACACATTTACATTACAAGAATTGCTCAGACTGAATCAGACATGTTATGGAATGGACATATTCATTTAATGAAATATATGCAGGCAGATTTATTCAAGTAGATTATTAGTTAAGAATATTTCTACCCAATTATTGTTTAGTCACAAAGACTTAAATGTATCAATAACGTCTACACATGTAAAAGACAATGATATCATAGTCTGTCTTTGTGGTTGTCTTCGTGACCTGAGACAATTACTTTCTCATTAGGAGAATTAAGTTGAATGGAAAGAGAATAGAGATGTGAAATTATATTAGAGTTTATGGTTATTATTACATTGTGCAGATGTTAGTTTCATTTCTCTCCCATGATATACAGACCAGTATTAGATGTACTGAATTAACCTGCCCTCAGATCTTTGCTAAGTTGACTACTGGTGTTGAGCCTAGCCAGATATCCTGTTGTTCAATAGCCCATAATGGAAAATTGACATCTTCAGGCTCTTTGCACACACAGAAACGTTTTCTCACTCATAAACCCACACACATTTTAAATCCTTTATTTAGGGTCACTTTGTGGTTATTATGAGTACTCTCTAGATTTTTGGCTTGTGCCTAGGCACGCTACATTAAAATTACTTAATCCTTCATGTACTGGCCAGAGGCCTTGTTACTACAGTACTGATCCTTTATCAGAGTCACTGACTATCAGTTAGTCAGTACTAGAAATAGTTGCAAATAACGACTTTTCTGAGCGACATAGAGTGCATACTTCTAAAATCTATAAAATTTAGAAGATTACAAAAAGTTTATTTCTGATCAATAAACATTAAAGCCACAACAGGTTTCTTTGTTGAAGCACCTTTGGTTGCATTTACAGCCACAGTAGGTCATTGGTATGACGCTACAAGCTTGGCACACCTGTATAGAAGCTAGGTAACAGTAAACAATCAACCTTAATTAAAAAGAAACTGCAGTGGAGTGGGGGGGACTACGGCAGAACAGGAAGTAATGACTTCAGATTTCTGTCTGTTATAATGAGGTTGCATTTTTCAATATCTGCTGACAGGAACATCATTGAAAGACATCTGATGGCTTTATCAATCTGTGACATCCACAACAACACATTAAATGAACTTTTAGTGCAATCAGTACTACATGGAGGCTTAGTGAAATGAAACTCACATCTCACTCGCCCTTAACTGCCCTAGACATATTTGAGACATGATAAACATCACCTAGTGTCACCCGAGGGTGAAGTGCTCTCTGATAAGGCAAATCAAGGGACCGTGGATGAAGATAACAAACTAGTGCTTTTATTAGACTCATTGATGAGACAAGCAAACTTATAGAACTCTGATCAAGAATTGTTCTGGGCATTGTTCAAAATCAATGTGTTAAGGTGCATTTCTTTAATTTGTACAAAATATACATTCAATGCAATTTAACAAATGGGTAGGGAAACTGTCATCCAAACAAAAAAGGAAAACTGAATTTACTTGCATTAACTATCCACAGAGGCAAAACTTGAGAAGGCTCACAAGTCCATTGGTTAAGTGATACATTAAATACAAATAAGGGTAACTTATTTTTGGGGAAAATGTTTCCCATTTCTCCCGCCATCATTTTAAAACAACTCAGGAGATTGTAAATGTAAACGTAGACTTCATTAAGAAAAAAAGTGGCGCTGATCTGTAGAGCAACAAATCCATGTTGTTCTGCAGAACAACTGGCGTGTTGGTGACGTGATTTCTCCAAAGAGAGTCAAGGACAAGCCACAGGTCCATCTGTCCTCAATATGAGATAACAACAACCACTCTTTGTACTGACCATGTGAACAGTAGTCGAGCCAGAGCAAGAGTACAGTTCATCACACTCTTAATTATTCAATGTGGAAATATCGAAGACAATTAGACTGGTTAAACATTTTCTCTATTAACACCCAATTAATATACAAGAGATCATATGAGACGTTCTGTCTACTCTTCATCAGGTTAATGTGAAAATATCCCTTAACATCCCCCTCTGGGAATTCTATGTCCCACAATCTAGACCTAGAAACGATAGATGAGAAGGAAAACTCAGTTCCTTTAAGTGAGCTGAAATCAACCCAATAACCTAAAACAATCTCCTCTGCCAACCATCGCTCCAGAGGCTGGAAGCCATACCTCTCCCTCCCCGTTCGGCTGGAAGGAAGTAAAATACTTCCATCCTGACCAATGAATTTAGTGTGTGTTAGCAGATGCAGATTTCTGTCAGAGGAAATCTCCACACATCCTGTCCAAACCTCCTGCTAGGAGTTGCACATGTGACTGTTACAGGATGAAAAGGACCATTGACCATAGGTTGGAACATACCATACAAGGGTCTATTTTAGGATAAACCTTTCTTATTGGAGGGTATTTGACTGTGTAATGGCTGGTTATGACCTTTGACCGCCTCCCATGTGTCCTGGTATAAAGACTGTGTTCACTTTGTATTCATTGAAGGAAAAAAAGGAAAGAACTATGGAAGGTTAACATCGTTGTCTCATGCTGAATACTTATGTCTCTCCCCTGACTTCTAATTGCAATAATTTAGTTCAAGGATCAAATGGACAAAATCTGACTTGGCACATCTCTCTCAAAATCTTTGTCCATCTGGCTATTTTCTTCATTTACCTTTCTTCCCTTCTATCCACATGTCTCTTTTCAAGCACTCGGGCAAATATCACCATTCAACTACCTGAAATGGATTGATGTCAATGTCAGTAAAAACCAAGTTATTTCCCCTGGATTCTGTATCTGTCCCATGAGAGACCCTTATTCTGCATTGTAGTTATATTTTGTTATTATTTCTCCATATCTACATAACAAAACACATTATTCTTTTCTTCCTCACTTATGTTTGGAAAGTGGTAATTGTAGTCTCACCGTTTACCATATATGATCTTCTAATATAACGCTCAAACCATACATTCTCTGTCTCTGGTATCCCTACAGGCTCTGTTTCCCTTCTCATTTACTCTTATATATACAGTGGGTATAGAAAAGAATCACCCCCCTTTAAAATAATCAAATTTTGTGGCTCTGCAGCCAGAAATGAAGACGGACAAAAACAATGTTTGTGTTATTCAGCTGTATTTACAACTTATAACATCCAAGTGAAAGATATAATAACAAATTGTCAGAAAATAAAATTATAAATAAAAAAAACAGAATCATGGAGTTGGAAAAAGAATCACTGTGACAACTACACCATCTGCTGCCCATCCTCCCCCTGCAGGAGGCGGGATTCAGCGCTCGATGTCACCGGCCTTCTGACACCACCGCCCATCAACCCATCACACCTGTTGTTTTGTTTAGCGCACCTGATCATCATCCACATCATTTCCCCCAGTATATATGTTCCCTCTACTCCCTTGGTCTTTGTGTGTTATTGTCTCATTGCTGTGAGAATTATTCAGCTATTCATTATTAAAATACAAACAAAGAACACAGCTTCAACTCCTCAGTCCGCTGCTTCTTTCACTCCACAAAGGGCTGACAATCACCCACCTCCTAAAAATGATTTGTAAACCCAACCAGGTGTCGTTAATCACCTTCTCAATAGCACACAAAGCCAATTGACTTTCAACTGTGATCGGCTGAGGTCATTTTGATCAGCTCAGCATGAAACAAGCTTTTCCTGAAGCATTTCAGTCCTTGGTAGTGCAACTGAAGACAACAATCAACTGTGGGTGGCAAGGCATTGTCAAAATATCTCTGGGATAAAGTTGTGGACAGGCACAAGTCAGGAGAGGGATACAAAAAATGTAAAGGCTTTATCAGTGCCTAGAAGCACAGTGAAGTCTATTATTAAGAAGTAGAAGGTATTTTTGTACAACACAGACCCTCCCTGGGTCAGGATGTTGCACCAAACTGGATGAAAGAGCCAGGAGGAAACTGGTCAGAGAGGCTACCAAGAGGCCTACCGCAACTCTGAAGCAGTTGCAGGAATTCATGACAGAGAGTGGTCATTGTGTGCATGTGACAACAATATCACAAATTCTCCACAAATGTGGCTTGTATGGGAGGGCTGCAAGAAAAAAGCCACTCCTCAAAAAATATTTGGAATGACTTGAAGATAGCAGTCCACAAATTGTCACCATCAAATTTCACTGAACTTGAGCAGTTCTGCAAAGAAGAGTGGTCATACTTTGCAACATCGAGATGTGCAAAGTTAGTAGAGACATATTCCAACAGACTAAAGGCTGTAATTAAAGCAAAAGGTGGTTCAACAAAATACTGAAACAAGGGGTGATCCTTTTTCCAACTGAGTGACAGTTTTTTTTGTTTTGCTTTTTTCTGATATGTTGGTGTTGAATCTTTCACTTGGATGTTATCAGTTGCACTGAGTAAATACAGCTGAATGAAACAAAAACTGGGTCTGTCTTCATTTCAGGCTTCAAAGCAACAAAATGTGATTAGATTACAGGGGGGTGATTCTTTTCTATAACCACTGTACACACTATGTACATCACTTCCAAAAAGTCTACTTTCACACACACACGGGAAGATACTGTGTGATAAAGCGTCAGAAACGTCTGTAGGTCCAGCCCTCTTTGAAAAAGCATTACCAAAGAGATCAACGCACTTAACCCCATCCATGGGGCACACACACTTACCGGCAACTCACAGCCTTGTGATTTCACACACATTCTTTCAGACACCTCTCAGCCTGATTTACTCACTTGGGCAATTTTCTAAAAACAGCTGTCCACACTCACTCTGCATTCATCGGCAGACCCTGGTCTTCCTTCTTTATTTCACGTCACTCACATACTGTCTGTTGACCCCGTCTCTTCCTGGTTGTTCTAGTCATTTGGCGCAGCAATTTTGTACAAAAGAACCAAATAAGAATAGTAGACTGAGCAAATAAACAGTAGACTGGGCATAAAACAATACTACAAAATATACACAAATAATTAGGTATTGTCCAGGTGAGGGTTGTGTGTGTATGTGTGGAGGGGTTAGAGATTTGTCCAGTTGAGGTTGTGTATATGTGGGGAGCAGGCTATAGTTAGTTTGGCTCTGGGGGAAAGTTCATGAGGCCTACTACTGTAGGAATGAAACTGTTCTTGTGGAGAGAGGTTCTGGTCCTGATAGACCTCAACATTCTACCAGAGGGGACAGTTACGATAAGTCCTTTTCCAGGGTGAGAGGGATCAGCCCCAATCTTTGCCGCCGCCTTCGTGACTCGACTCTGTGATTGCAGTGTAGAAATGCACCATCATAGTCTTGGGCAGGTCGCCAATGTTCAGCTGCCACAGGAAGTACATCCTCTGCTGAGCTTTCTTTGTTAGCGAGGTGATGCTCACCTCCCACTTGTGGTCCTGGGCAGACCGGTCCACAGACCTGTTGGTTCTGTGGGCAAACTGCAGTGGGTGTAGTAAAATGTTGGTGATGGTCTTGAGGTGGGGCGGCACCACAGAGGTCAGGGTGACAGGTCGGTTGAACCATTTGCTACTGGTACTTTAGCAAGGAAATCAAGTCCTTTAGTCACCTCCTTACATCGTTCATGCACATTGTAGTTGTATTGAATTCCGCTGCCAGACATCTTACAAGGACTAAATCAAGGTCTCATATAACCCCAGAGTTGGCATCTCTGCATTGGTTACCGGTTTATTTTAGAGTAGATTTGAAAATTCTACTTGTCACTTTTAAGACACTACATAGTCTGACACTTGATTACATTAGCGACATACTAAACACATACTGAACTGTTAGAGCTCAGATCAGCTGAAAAAGGACCTCTGGCTGTTCCAGAGTCTAGATTGAGAACCCAAGGAGTTCGGACCTGTTCGGTAAGAGCCCCAAGACTCTGGAACCACCAAGCACAATATGTCAGAGATGCTACGTCAATGCATTCTTTCAAATCTTACCTAAAAATGTTTTCATAATATGCCTTTCACTAGTATTTAATCATTGTGATTTTATATTTTGCCTTTTCTTTTAACTTCCTTTGTTTTTTTTTAATAATATATATGTTTTATATACATTCATATTTTTATTATGTATCTCTTTTATTTTGTATAAAGCACTGTGTAATTGTACTGGAAAAGCACTATACAAATACAATTAAAAATATTTTTTAGGAACGGACATGTGTGAAAACTATGACGCTGAAGACACCTTCCTCTTTTGTTCTGCATTACAAGAGAGGACTTGAAGCAATGATGATGTCTGATGAAAGTATCTACTACAATGAAAGAATTACTCGGTTCCAAATCCAAGATGATCGGGCAAAAAGTGAGTCTGTATTTACTATTAGTATTTTCTTAATGCTCTTTGTTTTCAAGCATCATTGTACAATAAAACACAGATTTATCGGGGCTGTAGTGGGTGCCCAAGCTGGCATGGGGACTCAGGCATTTAGGTCAAGTTAATATATATTGATCTCAAATGTCTGATGCCCCTGCCCAATATTGTTCAGCTTACCCTAAGATCCAAATGTTTTGGTTTCTTTCATCAAATTAGGGACACTGGTGATACATTTATGTTGCTTACTGATGAGCAGAGATCCATATTTGGAATTGTAATCAAGTCATTAGTTGTCACAATGGTGCAATGTTTGGTGTCTACCCTAGCTAGTTGCATGGGCTCGCGCAATTTACACTTGCTGGTGTGATCAGTCAAATTGCAGTATCCTAGCATGTTGAAAATGTGCAAATGCCCCAAAAAAACAAAAAACAAAACAGGCTGAAAGAGTTTTGACACAGAACAAAAATGCACTGCTGGATTTATCATAAATACTGGAGGGGAGATTGCTCTTTAGCTTTAAAGGAGGACAAATACAATGTTGCATCACTCCTACTTGAAAGAGTGAATTACAGACAAACTCCACACTTTGCCACTTATAATGCTATTGGCAAATGTCATTTTATTGCATTTGTATTCCTTTCGACTGAGATTGTATGCAAACTTTCGATGCAAAGCAAGTTTTCATCAATGGTGGACATTATGTATACTAGGTTTCATTTTTCTTTTTGTCAATACTCTTTCTAAGAAAAACTGATGTGACTGTTAGGCAGGTGTCTCTAGCCAGCCTAATGGAGAGGAAACCTTATGGAGAGTCATCCAGCTACAGTCCCCCTACAAACACCACTCAGAAATCCTCCAGTTACTTAAAAACTGCTAACTAAAATCTGTGTTTTGTAATGTCCTTTTTATTGTTCAGGAAGCAATTACACTGAGTGTGGAAGTCATTTCCTTCTTGTTTTTAAGTGTGCAACAGCAGGTAGAACATAAGTCACTTGTATGATTTGTAAATTATTTTTTTATTTATTTATGTAAAATTTCAGCATTCAAATGCATATTACAATTTTCTAGCTGTCAGGTTCGTTTGCTTGGGGTAGTTCAATCCAATGGTATCTGGTTGTCTGTCAGCTCTAAATCTAGCATCATGTCGCTTCCAAGATCAATTACATAAAAATAGTTAAAAAGGATCTATTAAGGTCACTGGTAAGTTATGGACTCCTACCTGATCATTTAGCTTTTTTCTTAGTAATAATACTCATTATTACTCATATTAATCATAACTGTTGTAACTTTTGGGGAGACGTCCAAACATTGTTGTCACACTTGCTTCCTGCTGCAGTCCAATAGACACACCACTCACTTCACCACCACTTGCTAAATCACTGCTGACTAAACTCATTCCGTTTTGTAATTTCCTTCTTTTTGTGTATGGACGTCTTGCACAGAATGAGGAAATTCTATCTTCTACTTTATTCTTTTTCATTCATTTTTGTTGAAAGTGCAAACAGCAGATCAAAACAACTGGTTGAGCAGATGTCACTAGTAAGATTTATTTGTACTTCTTGTTGGTTTATTGACATTGCTATTTCTATACATTTGTGGTGTTTTCAGGCCCCTCCTTTTTCCACATTTTGCTACGTCACAGCCTTGTTCTAATATGGATTGTTTCTACCTCATCAATCTATACACAAAACTCTACTAAACTAAAACTAAAACTAAAAAATACCACTTTTTACTGTAAATAGTAACTATAACGGGACATAATACACATATCCTAGCAGGATGTTATATTCCCCAGCAAAGCTGGTCACAAATATTCATATAATACCATATCTCCCATGTTTAAAAAAAAATGTAAATGAATTATACACTAAATATATTACCTACATTTTATTTGAAGGTTAGTCAGCAGTTTTTAAAACACAGTAAAAGATGGTCAACAACAAAATCCACAGTTTCACTGGTTTATGCTGTTTTTAAACAAGGCAACTGTCCCCTTCATTCAACCTCTGTCTTCTTGTTTTTCAGAAAGTGATTCCTTTCACAGAGGGCCGTCAAATGTTGCCACTCCTCCATTGAGGTCCCGGAGAGTTACTGTGTTCACCCTAGCATGTCTCTGGGCTTTACTGCTGGGCCTGGCAATTGCTTGGGTTGTGTTCTGTGAGTATATAATCACATTACTGTTCTGAGTTCCCATTAGCACAGTGTTGATACTGCGCTGGCCTGACTACTTACAGTTGTGCTCAAAGGTTTGTATACCCTTAGAGATTTGGTAATAAATGTCTATGTTTTTGAGAAAAAATTGAGTGAGCAGTTTACTACTTTTACCAGCTGTTTGACATTAAACTAATTTAAACAGCTGTTGTTGTAATTTTGCTAAAGTGGGTGCGTAATAACTCAATTTCATTCTACTGTACGTGTTCAATGACAATAGTTGAATCTAATCAAAATTAAGGACATTACTGTTAAACATCCAAGACAGTCCAGTACAGTGTGTAAGGCCTTCTCCATATTGTGAAACACAAGGAAATAAATTACCCTTCCATTCTTCTACATTATTTCCTCCAGATGCTTACAACGGGATGAAGAGAAATATCTGTGGTAAGAATATCTATGATCAAAAGATCATTGCACCTTTCAAAAAATGCCGGTCTATACCAGTGTACTTGTGTCTACTTTGTGAGGCAGGTCCTATTTAAGTGATTCCTTGATTGAGAACAGGTGTGGCAGTAATCAGGCCTGGGTGGGGCTATAGGAGTTGTGTTGTGTTTTAACAGGAGGGAAAAACACTTTTTCACACAGTTTGGATTTTGTTTTCCCTTAATAGTAACAATCTTAATTTCAAAACTGCATTCTGTGTTTACTTGTGTTATCTTTCAACAATATTCACATTTGTTTGATAATCTGAAATATTTAAATGTGACCAAGATGCAAACCAATAAGAAATCAGGAAGTGGGGAAACACCTTTTCACACTACTAATATATATATATATATATATATATATATATATATATATATAGCGAGGCAGAAAATTATTTGATCCCCTGCTGATTTTATACATCAGATTTTGTACAAAGACTTGATCAGCCTATAATTTTAAATGTTAGGTTTATTTGAACAGTGAGAATCAGAATAACAACCAAAAAAATTCAGAAAGTAGACATCAAAAATATTATGAATTGATTTGCATTTTAATGATGGAAATTAGTATTTGATCCCCTCTCAATTAGAAAGATTTCTGTCTTTCAGGTGTCTTTTATACAGGTACTGAGCTGAGATAAGAAGCACACCCTTAAATGGAGTGCTCCTAATCTCAGTTTATTCGCCTCAATTATATTCGCCTGTCCACACAGTAAGCAATCAGTCAATCAGACTCCAAAGCCTACACCATGGCCAAAACCAAAGAGCTGTCCATTGATGTCAGGCACAAAATTATAGACCTACACAAGACTGGATATGGGCTACAACACCATCGCCAAGCAGCTTGGTGAGAAGGTGACAACAGTTGGTGCGATTATTTGCAAATGGAAGAAACACAAAAGAGCTGTCAATCTCTCTTGGTCTGGGGCTCCATGCAAGATTCCCCCTTGTGGATTTGCAATGATCATGAGAACGGTAAGGAATCAGCCCAGAACTACATGGGAGGATCTTGTCAATGAATTCAAAGCTGCTGTGACCATAGTCACCAAGAAAACAATTAGTAACACACTACGCCGTGAAGAACTGAAATTCTGCAGCGCCTGCAAGGTCCCCCTGCTCACGAGAGCGCATGCACAGGCCTGTCTGAAGTTTGCCAATGGACATCTGAATGATTCCGAAATGATATGAAATCCAGCTCTCTTGCATCAACTCAACTCGCCATGTTTGGAGAAGGAAGAATGCTGCCTATGACCCAAGAACACCACCCCCCTCGTCAAACATGGAGGTGGAAACATTAAGCTTTGGGGTGTTTTTCTGATAAGGGGACAGGACAACTTCACCGCATCAAAGGAACGATGGACAGGGCCATGTTCCGTCAAATCCTTCCCTCAGCCAGGGCATTGAAAATGGGTCGTGGATAGATATTCCAGCATGACAATGACCCAAAACACAAGGCCAAGGCAACAAGAGTTGCTCAAGAAGAAGCACATTAAGATGCTGGAGTGGCCTAGCCAGTCTTAATTCCATAGGAAATCTGTGGAGGGAGCTGAAGGTTCAATTTACTAGATGTCAGCATCGAAATCATAATGACTTGGAAAATATCTGCAAAAATGAGTGGGACAAAGTCCTTCCTGAAATGTTTGCAAACCTGGTGGTCTACTACAAGAAATCTCTGACCTCTGTGATACCAACAAGGGTTTTGCCACCAAGTACTAAGTCAGGTTTTGCAGGGATCGATTACTTATATAGCTCATTAAATAGCAAATTAATTTATAAAATATTTGACACGCGTTTTACTGGATTGTTTTTAGTTTATCTGTTTCTTACAGTTCAAATAAACCTACCATTAAAATATAGGCTGATTATTTCTTTCAGTGGGCAAATGTACAAAATCAACAGGGGATCAAATATATACAGTGGGGCAAAAAGTATTTAGTCAGCCGCCCATTGTGCAAGTTCTCCCACTTAACAAGACGAGAGAGGCCTGTAATTTTAATCCAGAGAATCACATTGTAGGATTTTTTATAAATTTATTGGTAAATTCCTCAGTAAAATAAGTATTTGGTCACCTACAAACTAGCAAGATTTTCGGCTCTCACAGACCTGTAACTTATTCTTTAAGAGGCTCCTCTGTCCTCCACTCGTTACCTGTATTAATGGCACCTGTTTGAACTTGTTATCAGTATAAAAGACACCTGTCCACAACCTCAAACAGTCAAACTCCAAACTCCACTATGGCCAAGACCAATGAGCCGTCAAAGGACACCAGAAACAAAATTGTAGACCTGCACCAGACTGGGAAGACTGAATCTGCAATAGCTATGCAGCTTGGTGTGACGAAATCAACTGTGGGAGCAATTATAAGAAAATGGAAGACATACAAGACCACTGATAATCTCCCTTGATCCGGGGCTCCACGCAAGATCTCACCCATGTGGTCAAAATGATCCCAGAACCACATTGGGGGGACCTAGTGAATGACCTGCAGAGAGCTGGGACCAAAGTAACAAAGGCTACCATCAGTAACACACTACACCACCCGGGACTCAAATCCTGCTGTGCCAGACGTGTCCCCCTGTTTAAGCCAGTACATGTCCAGGCCCGTCTGAGGTTTGCTAGAGAGCATTTGGATGATCCAGAAGAGGATTGGGAGAATGTCATATGGTCAGATGAAACCAAAATAGAACTTTTTGGTAAAAACTCAACTTGTCGTGTTTGGAGGAGAAAGAATCTTGAGTGGCATCCAAAGAACACCATACCTACTGTGAAGCATGGGGGTGGAAACATCATGCTTTGGGGCTTTTTTTCTGCAAAGGGACCAGGATGAGTGATTCGTGTAACGGAAAAAAATGAATGGGGCCATGTATCGTGAGATTTTGAGTGAAAACCTCCTTCCATCAGCAAGGATTTGAAAATGAAACGTGGATGGATCTTTCAGCATGACAATGTTCCCAAACACACTGACCGGGCAATGAAGGAGTGGCTTCGTAAGAAGCATTTCAAGGTCCTGGAGTGGCCTAGCCAGTCACCAGATCTCAACCCCAAAGTAAATCTTTGGAGGGAGTTGAAAGTCTGTGTTGCCTGGCGACAGCCCCAAAATATCACTGCTCCAGAGATCTGCATTGAGGAATGGGCCAAAATACCAGCAACAGTGTATGAATACCTTGTGAAGACTTACAGAAAACGTTTGACCTCTTTCATTGCCAACAAAGGGTATATAACAAAGTATTGAGATGAACTTTTGTTATGGACCAAATACTTATTTTGCACCATAATTTACCAATAAATAAAAATTCCTACTATGTGATTTTCTGGATTATTTTTTCTCATTTTGTCTCTCATAGTTGAAGTGTACCTATGATGAAAATTACAGGCCTCTCTCATCTTTTTAAGTGGGAGAACTTGCAAAATTGGTGGCTGACTAAATACTTTTTTGCCCCACTTTATATATATATATATATAAGGTCTGAGTACTTTAGTTGTCTAATTATCTAATCATTCTTCACAGCCAATTGTTTCCTAACTTTAAGAATAATTCCAAGACAAAATATGTGGTAAAATCTGCAAGGTGCTTTGCTAGAAATTAACCTACCTTTTGTCTGTGCATAGAAAACATATTTCGCTGAGAAATAATGTCTGTTGCTTATTCCATTTTAAGAAAAAACTACAACTGTCTCAAGATAAGAGGTTCTGCTAAGTGAGCCAAAGAAAATGGTGATGTGTCCTTGGTTATGTTGCCTCTGACAGCCTGTGTTGTTGTATCTATTGTTATCGTACCAGATATGGAGACGACTGGTGAAAAACCTATAGGAGAGACATGCAAGTTCCCCTTTGTATTCAACGGGGACACATATGACTCATGCACCACTGACGGACGGGGTGACGGCAAACTGTGGTGTGCCACCACCAGCAGCTTTGACAAAGATGCCAAATGGATCTTCTGCCAAAACACTGGTGAGTAACTCAGAAGTAAATGAAAGAAACGCAATGAGAGGAATGAAAAAAAAAACACAATCGGTAATAGGAACCACAAACAATCATTAGATATTGTCCAAACGGTTTTTAAAAGCTATTATTTACTTTGATGCAATATTTCAGTCCTCAGATTCTTTGGGAAAATCATGTTGCTTGAGATCTCATGTCTTTCCTGCAGGGTGTGGATTACGTTGTAACCAGTTATGTAGATAGCTTCCTAAAGTATGACAGATCATCACTCAAAATCTGGTTCATGCATGTTGCATAGTACACCATCATTTGGTTCATGATCCCTTTGGGTTCCACTACAAAACAATTTGATTTGTAGCTGGTGAGAATAGCCATCTTTGTTTTTACATTGACCTCATGTAGTTTATTTGCAGTTTGCACAGATACTGGCTCTCAGCGTAGTTCTAGGTTTTTTGCTGCTGGGGTCCATTTTGCACATTAATTATAGTAAGATTGTAGACATGAAATGACGGATCAGCCAACTTGTTAAACACCCTGCATATTATATTTTGAGTTTGCATTTGCCTCTTTGTAAAGCTTTGCCATACAAACAAGATCTAGTAATAACAAAAATACATTTAATTAAATGGTCATATATTTAAATGGAAATGATCAGTTTGTAGTTTGAGGTCAGTGGAAAAATATCCACTCCAAAATATAAGTCATTATTTGCCCTAAAGAAAACTGAATCAAAACAAAGACAACATGTCCATAGATTATAATCTACTAAATAATTTTAAATATTGAATTCGATTTCTTCCCTCTTCCTTCCAGCTCATTGGGAGTTCTTCAATGGATCATTGTACTATTTCTCTGAAGACCAACTGACCTGGGAACAGAGTCAATATGCCTGCATCCATGAAGGAGGACACCTGGTCATCATAGAGAGTCAGCAGGAGCAGGTATGAGTAAAAGAACGGTAGTAATCCATGTTTTAATGAAAACCAGTAGCAGCAACCAATGACATTGCACAGCACACAAACATAAACCAAAATAATCCATACCAGGTGTGGCCCAAAACCAAACATAAATAGTTTCCCCAATTGGAGGCACTGATCTACATCTGCCTCCAATTGGGGAGACCAAACTCAAATAGAGTTGACTAGAGGCGCCACCTTCTGTCCAGTACTGACAATGTCCCCAGCCCAGCACAGAGATGGCTAGAGGCATAGCCAGGATGTGACAGTACCATCAGTTATGGATTAACGAGCAGTAAAATAAAGTACATACATCCTACATATTAAAATGTTTGTTTAAATCTCTAGCTGTAGATTTACATACATGGGTCAAAATATGTTAAAGACGTCCTACTGGTGTTTCCCTCTACATAATATGTATCTCTCCTCCATAGGACTTCATCAGAACGCAAGTGGGAAACACTGACAGTAAATACTGGATTGGATTGACAGACATTAAGGTGGAGGGAGTGTGGGTCTGGATGGATAATACAACCCCTAATAACAGCATCATGTAAGGACATGTTTAAGGCTAATTGCTAGTATATACAACTCTGGAATAAAATTCAGAGACCAACGCACGTTATTCTTTCCTTTCCAAAAAAGTTGGAGAGGAATATTTTGAATGAGGAACAGAAGGGTTAAAATTAAGAGACCACTGCAAATTGTATGCTTCTGCTCCTCACTCATAACTATCTTTTTCAACTTTTTTCAGAGCTGTATACAAACAAAAATAGACAAATACAGATTCACACTTGTAGGACTTTTTGCTGGATCTCCTAGCGGGCAGGTGTTTTCTATTAATAAATTGATCACAAATGTACTGCAAACAACCAATTACATCGTTAGTTTGATGCTATTCAAAATATTTGGTGAAACATGTTGGTTAAACCCATTGCACAAAATCCTGACATTATACCATTATTTACAACACTTAACATCTTACCAATAACCTAAACCCCAAGCCTGATAAAGGTTAGTACTTGACTGGCACATTTTCTTCAAGATTTAGTCCCACACATGCACACGCGCATGTACACACACACACACACACACACACACACACACACACACACACACACACACACACACACACATAGTTGGACTGTCAAAGTGCAGTTATAACCATTGACTCTATAACAAATACATTCTCATACAATTGAAAACTTAGCTACAGAATACTTTTTTATAAACCATGTGTTCCCTTCTGTGGTTACATACAGTACAGAGTAATGGTTTATCTCCTTCCTGTTCTAGGTTCTGGGACCAAAACAACGGAACAGC
This sequence comes from Esox niger, assembly GCA_016801105.1. Classification (NCBI taxonomy): domain Eukaryota; kingdom Metazoa; phylum Chordata; class Actinopteri; order Esociformes; family Esocidae; genus Esox; species Esox niger. Next base: position 29,096 of record JACXGJ010005264.1, read on the forward strand.
GAAAATTCCCAGACCAGAAGCAAATGACAACAATGAAGACTGTGCCCAAATGGTTCAGCGCTGTTCAAGTCAAATCAGTTGTTGGATTGACATTGCATGTCAAATCTTGTCTAAGAGAATCTGTGAGAGTCGTGCAGTCAAATCATTTTAAATGGAGAGTATATATTACATTATAACTAGAAAAAGGCAATTGGTAGTATGTAGTGCAACTTTCTCAGGCACATATAAGATCTAGTCCTGGAAGAAGCACAATCAGTAGAGATAATCTATATTAAGAGTTTTAAGTCCAGGACTAGACATAATGTGGGCCCAAAGGTTGATATTAGTCCATTAGTTAATTGGTAAATTTATATTTCTGACAACCAGTGTTTCGGATTTTGGATCCTGTACTTTACATATCCAGCTGGATGTGACTGATTGTACTTATATGGAAAGATGGATACGTTTTCAATTTGTGTTCTAATCTTGATACTAGAACATTTATTATAGATTGTTTGATTCATGTTGATCGATGTCTTCTGTCATATTATCTCTATTGATGGTTTAGCAAATAATCTCAATCTCATTTCCTTAAATATAACTCGATTTGTTATTACTAACTAACAATGGGATAGCGTCTTTTATTAAATAAAAAAATGAACATGAATTGTCCAGTTGATTCCTTCACAATTTCAGAATAAACTATCTTTATCACATGTTAAATATATGACGAGGTGTAGAATTTATCGAAATTTCTAAGGGAAAGAATTATCTTAGAAATCGTAAGGCAATAGGTTCACAGTAAGTCACCATGAGAAGACTTCATGCAGTGAGTACTAAGTCATTTTCTGGGTTTCCACTGTGCTGCTGGTTGAGCTGGATGAGCAAATTCCTGTTTCATCACTGGTGACACCCAAGTGTTTTACGGTGAATTTCATGTCCATTGCTACATGCTTCCATGCTAATCCACATACTCAGCAGCTTCATAAGTCTCGGGCTGTTGTACCAATCATTTTGGCGATTAATAACATACATTTTAGAAACGTCCCTAATTTTATTCCTGAAGAATAAGGCTGGAGATTTTGGAAAAAGAAACAAAAAAAAGTTTTGAATTATTAAAGATAACCATGAAAACAAAATTCCTAATGAACAACCCAAGATAATATTTTGTTGAAACGTATAGACTGTGCTTTTTAGAAACAGTGGAGAATTTCCCACAGATTTGTTTCTGGAAGCAGCAACACAGAGACGCTCCAACTTGTATTACCTTCTGCCCTCTTCATGCTTCCAACTACAACACAAATAATAAACAACCGTCAGACAATTCCAATTCTCTCTGTTACTCTATGACTCTTTTATCAGAAAAAAAGCCTTTCTTGCAGATATGCAACAATAAGTAAGTAAATTGTCGCCACCATCGACGACAACGCTGTCTCTCCTTCTCTTCATGCACACAACCTAGGCATCATCCTGGACTCCTCCCTCAGCTTTCAATATCACATGAAACTGACAGTCAAATCCTTATTCTTTCACAGTTGTAATATTGCCAAACTAAAGACTAAAGTCTTCCCTCTCCTGTACTGCCTCTGAAACCTTAATACATGCATTCATCTCCTTCCGGCTACAATACTGCAATTCACTGCTTTCTGGCATCAACTCTTCACGTCTCCCTAAGTTACAAATGGTCCAAAACTCAGCAACACCCAGTCCTGGGCCCCTATCATGAGCATTGATTATATCTTCTGCTCACCTATAATGCCCTCCATCAGCTTGACATGTTTGTTGCAAACCAACAACAGCATTTGAGCACAAGAACCTCATACCAACTGTGAAGCATTGGGATGGAAATGCCATGGTTTGGGGCTGCTTTTCTGCAGCATGGCCTGGTCAGCTCACCATCATAGAATCTACTAAGACTTTATCGTACTAGAGGGTGTTTGAGGACAATGTTAAACCATCTCTCCAGAAATTGAAGCTGAGGTCATTCTGATTACATTTTCAGCCGACCTCTATCAGGTGGGGATGAAGTCCATTACAAATCCCTATTCTTTCACCAGTAAGGAACAACAACCTCAGCTGGGCCCTTTTCCTTATCACTGGATTGTTCCACATCAGTTGTCTCTTTGTCTGGATCATATTCTGTGTTGTCTTGTTCCCAGTTTGTCCCCGTCATTCTGTTGACCCCATCTCTTTCTGGTTGACCACGTCATTCTGTTGACCCAGTCTCTTCCTGGTTGACCCCATCATTCTGTTGACTCTGTCTCTTCCTGATTGACCCTGTCATTCTGTTGACTCTGTCTCTTCCTGGTCTGCAGGTAGCTGTCATCAATACAGAAGTATCCAACACACCTAAACCGCATACATCCCCTCTGAGGCCCACTATCGTGCTGAGTTTGGTATCCATGGTTCCCCATTATCTCTGTCATTTCTGGGGGACTTCCTGCCTTTTCTATACCCACTGTACACATTATGTACATCACTTCTAAAAAGTCTTTCACACACACTTTCTTACATACAGGAATTCTCACACGAAGCTTGCAATGCAGTAGTTGTGGGTTCACTTCATCTAACCAACTTTGGGAGAGCTTTTCTCTCTGCGTTTGTAGTGGGAAAAGACGACAACCCCATACAGCCAAAGTCTGGACATTCAGAGGCTCATAGTGGAACATAGCAACCATCACACAACCATCCCCTTGTTCCACCTTCCAGTAATCCAAATCGTCCAGAATCAAAAGAAAAAATACAAAATCATGAAAATAAGCTTTTTTTGGTTCAATCTTTGATATTTCTACTACTTCAGAGTCAGAATTTGAAAGTGTTTTATTGCCAAGGAGATTCAAAACGAACTAGGAATTAGTTCTAGTCATTTGGCGTAGCAATTTTGTACAAAAGAAGCAAATAAGAATAGTGGACTGAGCAAATAAACAGTAGACTGGGCATAAAACAATACTACAAAATATACACAAATAATTAAGTATTGTCCAGGTGAGGGTTGTGTGTGTATGTGGGGAGGGGTTAGAGATTTGTCCAGTTGAGGTTGTGTATATGTGGGGAGCAAGCTATAGTTAGTTTGGCTCTGGGGGAATGTTCATGAGGCCTACTACTGTAGTGTAGGATCTGAGCATTAACAACTACAATATGAATGTATGGTTCATTAGAAGTGATTGTGTTTAGATGTTGAGAATAACAGAAAGTTAAGATTCGGCCTGTTGGGCTCTGGTAACCACAGGAATGTATGCACAGACCATTTGGTGTGGGGGTTAGGGTCTTTGCTTTGCTAGGTAAACACACCCCTCACGGTATTTAACAGCTTGTACCCCACATTCCAGTTGAGAGAGTAGGTAAGAGTTTGAGCCTGTAACATCATGTGCTAATAGACTATCAATATGCTGCAATAAACAATTGAATTACTCTCTCCCTTGACAACCGAGTACGCGAGGTATTATTACTACCACTATACGACATGGCTGATTTCTAACAGTAGGAATGAAACGGTTCTTGTGGAGAGAGGTTTGGTCCTGATAGACCTCAACATTCTACCAGAGGGGACAGTTACGATAAGTCCTTTTCCAGGGTGAGAGGGATCAGCCCCAATCTTTGCCCCTTGACTCGACTCTGTGATTGCAGTGTAGAAATGCACCATCATAGTCTTGGGCAGGTTGACAATTTTCAGCTGCCACAGGAAGTACATCCTTTGCTGAGCTTTGTTAGTGAGGTGATGCTCACCTCCCACTTGTGGTCCTGGGCGACCGGTCCACAGACCTTTTGGTTCTGTGGGCAAACTGCAGTGGGTGTAGTAAAATGTTGGTGATGGTCTTGAGGTGGGGCAGCACCACAGAGGTCAGGGTGACAGGTCGGTTGAACCATTTGCTACTGGTACTTTAGCAAGGAAATCAAGTGCTTTAGTCACCTCCTTACGTCGTTCATGCACATTGTAGTTGTACGGAATTCTGCTGCCAGACATCTTACAAGGACTAAATCAAGGTCTCATATAACCCCAGAGTTGGCATCTCTGTATTGGTTACCGGTTTATTTTAGAGATTTGAAAATTCCACTTGTCACTTTTAAGACACTACATAGTCTGACACTTGATTACATTGGCGACATGCTAAACACATACTGCACTGTTAGAGCTCAGATCAGCTAAAAAAGGACCTCTGGCTGTTCCAGAGTCTAGATTGAAAACCCATGCTACGTCAATGCATTCTTTCAAATCTAACCTAAAAATGTTTTCATAATATGGCTTTCACTAGTATTTAATCATTGTGATTTTATATTTTACTTATTCTTTTAACTTCCTTTATTTAAAAAATAATAATATATATGTTTTATTTACATTCATATTTTTATTATATTCCTCTTTTATTATGTGTAAAGCACTGTGTAACTGTACTGGAAAAGCACTATACAAATACAATTCGTAATATTTTTTAGGAACGGACAAGTGTAAAAACTATGATGCTGAAAACACCTTCCTCTTTTATTCTGCATTACAAGAGAGGACTTGAAGCAATGATGATGTCTAATGAAAATATCTACTACAATGAAAGAATTACTCGGTTCCAAATCCAAGACGATCGGGCCGAAAGTGAGTCTGTATTTACTATTATTATTTTCTTAATGCTCTTTGTTTTCAAGCATCATTGTACAATAAAACACAGATTTATTGGGGCTGTAGCGGGTGCCCAAGCTGGCATGGGGACTCAGGCAATTAGGTCAAGTTAATTCATATTGATCTCAAAAGTCTAATGCCCCTGCCCAATGTTGTTCAGCTTACCCTAAGATCCAAATGTTTTGGTTTCTTTCATCAAATTAGGGCCATGGTGATACATTTATGTTGCTTACTGATGAGCAGCGATCCATATTTGGAATTGTAATCAAGTCATTAGTTGTCACAATGGTGCAATGTTTGGTGTCTACCCTAGCTAGTAGCATGGACTTGAATTTACACTTGCTGGTGTGATCAGTCAAATTGCAGTATCCTAGCATGTTGAAAATGTGCAAATGCCCCAAAAAAACAAAAAACAAAACAGGCTGAAAGAGTTTTGACACAGAACAAAAATGCACTGCTGGATTTATCATAAATACTGGAGGGGAGATTGCTCTTTAGCTTTAAAGGAGCACAAATACAATGCTGCATCACTCCTACGTGAAAGAGTGAATTACAGACAAACTCCACACTTTGCCACTTATAATGCTATTGGCAAAGTCATTTTATTGCATTTGTATTCCTTTTGACTGTGACTGTGTGCAAACTTTCGATGCAAAGCAAGTTTTCATCAATGGTGGACATTATGTATACTAGGTTTTCATTTTTCTTTTTCTCAATACTCTTTCTAAGAAAACCTGATGTGACTATTAGGCAGGTGTCTCTAGCCAGCCTAATGGAGAGGAAACCTTATGGAGAGTCATCCAGCTACAGTCCCCCTACAAACACCACTCAGAAATCCTCCAGTTACTTAAAAACTGCTGAAATAAAGTCTGTGTTTTGTAATGTCCTTTTTATTGTTCAGGAAGCAATTACACTGAGTGTGGAAGTCCTTTCCTTCTTGTTTGTAAGTGTGCAACAGCAGGTAAAACATAAGTCACTTGTAAGATTTGTAAATTATTTATTGATTTATTTATTAATAATTTCAGCATTCAAATGCATATTACGATTTTACAGCTATAGGGATAGCTTGCTTGGGGTAGTTCATTCTAATGGTATCTGGTTGTCTGTCAGCTCTAAATCTAGCGTCAAGTCGCTTCCAAGATCAATTACATAAAAAGAGTTAAAAAGGATCTATTAAGGTCACTGGTAAGTTATGGACTCCTTCTACCTGATCATTTAGCTTTTTGCTTAGTAATAATACTCATTATTACTCATATTAATCATAACAGTTGTAACTTTTGGGGAGCTGTCCAAACATTGTTGTCACACTAGCTTCCTGCTGCAGTCCCACAGACACACCACTCACTTCACCACCACTTGCTAAATCACTGCTGATGTAACTCATTCCGTTTTGTAATTTCCTTCTTTTTGTGTATGGACGTCTTGCACAGAATGAGGAAAATCTATCTTCTACTTTATCCGTTTTTATACATTTTTGTTGAGAGTTCAAATAGCAGATCAAACAATTGGTTGAGCAGATGTCACTAGTAAGATTTATTTGTACTTCTTGTTGGTTTATTGACATTGCTATTTCTCTGCATTTGTGATGTTTTCAGGCCCCTCCTTTATCCACATTTTGCTACGTCACAGCCTTGTTCTAATATGGATTGTTTCTACCTCATCAATCTATACACAAAACTCCATCAAAACTAAGCAAAAACAGGTTTTAATAAATGTGTGCAGATGTATTAAAAAATACCACTTTTTACTGTAAATAGTAACTATAACGGAACATAATACACATATCCTAGCAGGATGTTATATTCCCCAGCAAAGCTGGTCACAAATAATAACATAATACCATATCTCCAATGTTAATAAATAAATTATACACTAAATATATTACCTACATTTTATTTCAATGTTAGTCAGCAGTTTTTAAAACACAGTAAAAGATGGTCAACAACAAAATCCAGTTTCACTGGTTTATGCTGTTTTTAAACAAGGCAACTGTCCCCTTCATTCAACCTCTGTCTTCTTGTTTTTCAGAAAGTGATTCCTTTCACAGAGGGCCGTCAAATGTTGCCACTCCTCCATTGAGGTCCTGGAGAGTTACTGTGTTCACCCTAGCGTGTCTCTGGGCTTTACTGCTGGGCCTGGCAATTGCTTGGGTTGTGTACTGTGAGTATATAATCACATTACTGTTCTAAGTTCCCATTAGCAGAGTGTTTATACTGCGCTGGCCTGGCTACTTACAGTTGTGTTCAAAGGTTTGCATACCCTTAGAGAATTGGTAATAAATATCAATGTTTTTGAGAAAAAATTGAGTGAGCAGGCAAAAAAAACCTTTGATTTTTTATGGGATTTATATTCAGCAGTAGGTTATTACAGAATGGCGCAGTAATAAAACAAAACATGGGAAGAAAGACAAAAATTAACTTTAACATTTTTTGCATACCGTTAGTTCTTAATGTGTTGTAGTGCCCTCTTTAGCATCAATGACAACATACATTCATTTGTAAAAATAGTTTTATTACTTTTATATGTTGACATTAAACTAATTTAAACAGCTGTTGTTGTAATTTTGCTAAAGTATTAACTCAATTTCATTCTACTGTACGTGTTCAATGAGAATAGTTGACTCTAATCAAAATTAAGGAAATAACTGTTAAACATCCAAGACAGTCCAGTACAGTGTGTAAGGCCTTCAACATATTGTGAAACACAAGGAAAAAAATATTATATTCTTCTACATTATTTAGTCCAGATGCTTACAACAGGATGAAGAGAAATATATGTGGTAAGAATATCTATGATCAAAAGATCATTGCCGGTCTATACAAGTCTACTTTACTTTGTGAGGCAGGTCCTATTTAAGTGATTCCTTGATTGAGATCAGGTGTGGCAGTAATCAGGCCTGGGTGAGGCTATAGGAGTTGTACTCAGGTGTTTTAAACCACAGTTGGGTTGTGTTTTAACAGGAGGGAAAAACACTTTTTCACACAATTTGGATTTTGTTTCCCCTTAATAGTAACAATCTTCATTTCAAAACTGCATTTTGTGTTTACTTGTGTTATCTTTGAACAATATTCACATTTGTTTGATAATCTGAAACATTTAAGTGTGACCAACACGCAAACAAATAAGAAATCAGGAAGGGGGGAAACACTTTTTCACACTACTAATATATATGTATATAGCGAGGGAGAAAAGTATTTGATCCCCTGCTGATTTTATACATCAGATTTTATACAAAGACTTGATCAGCCTATCATTTTAAATGTTAGGTTTATTTTAGCAGTGAGAATCAGAATATTTGTTACACATATAAAAAATATAAATTGATTTGCATTTTAAAAACGGAAATTAGTATTTGATCCCCTTTCAATTAGAAAGATTTCTGTCTTTCAGGTGTCTTTTATAAAGGTACCGAGCTGAGATAAGGAGCACACCCTTAAATGGAGTGCTCCTAATCTCAGTTTATTCGCCTTAATAATATTCTCCTGTCCACACAGTAAGCAATCAGTCAATCAGACTCCAAAGTCTCCACCATGGCCAAAACCAAAGAGCTGTCCATGGATGTCAGGCACAAAATTATAGACCTACACAAGACTGGATATGGGCTACAACACCATCGCCAAGCAGCTTGGTGAGAAGGTGTCAACAGTTGGTGCGATTATTTGCAAATGGAAGAAACACAAAAGAACTGTCAATCTCTCTTGGTCTGGGGCTCCATGCAAGATTCCCCCTTGTGGATTTGCAATGATCATGAAAACGGTAAGGAATCAGCCCAGAACTACATGGGAGGATCTTGTCAATGAATTCAAGGCTGCTGGGACCATAGTCACCAAGAAAACAATTAGTAACACACTACGCCATGAAGAACTGAAATTCTGCAGCGCCTGCAAGGTCCCCCTGCTCAAGAGAGCGCATGTACAAGCCCGTCTGAAGTTTGCCAATGGACATCTGAATGATTCCGAAATGATATGAAATCCAGCTCTCTTGCATCAACTCAACTCGCCATGTTTGGAGGAGGAAGAATGCTGCCTATGACCCAAGAACACCACCCCCCTCGTCAAACATGGAGGTGGAAACATTAAGCTTTGGGGTGTTTTTCTGATAAGGGGACAGGACAACTTCACCGCATCAAAGGAACGATGGACAGGGCCATGTTCCGTCAAATCCTTCCCTCAGCCAGGGCATTGAAAATGGGTCGTGGATAGATATTCCAGCATGACAATGACACAAAACACAAGGTCAAGGCAACAAGAGTTGCTCAAGAAGAAGCACATTAAGATGCTGGAGTAGCCTAGCCAGTCTTAGTTCCATAGAAAATCTGTGGAGGGAGCTGTAGGTTCGATTTACTAGATGTCAGCATCGAAATCGTAATGACTTGGAAAAGATCAGCAAAAATGAGTGGGACAAAATCTTCCTGAGATGTTTGCAAACCTGGTGGTCTACTACAAGAAATGTCTGACCTCTGTGATACCAACAAGGGTTTTGCCACAGTACTAAGTCAGGTTTTGCAGGGATCGAATACTTATCATGCTCATTAAAATGCAAATTAATATATAAAATATTTGACACGCGTTTTTACTGGATTTTTTTTTGTTTTTCTGTCTCTCACAGTTCAAATAAACCTAGCATTAAAAGTATAGGCTGATTATTTCTTTCAGTGGGCAAATGTACAAAATCAGCAGAGGATCAAATATATACAGTGGGGCAAAAAAGTATTTAGTCAGCCAATTGTGCAAGTTCTCCCACTTAACAAGATGAGAGAGGCTTGTAATTTTCATCATAGGTACACTTCAACTATAAGAGACAAAATGAACAAAGAACAATCCAGAGAATCACATTGTAGGATTTTTTATGAATTTATTGGTAGATTCCTCAGTAAAATAAATATTTGGTCACCTACAAACAAGCAAGATTTTTGACTCTCACAGACCTGTAACTTCTTTAAGAGGCTCCTCACTCCTCCTCTCGTTACATGTATTAATGGAACCTTTTTGAACTTGTTATCAGTATAAAAGACACCTGTCCACAAACAGTCACACTGCAAACTCCACTATGGCCAAGACCAAAGAGCTGTCAAAGGACACCAGAAACAAATTGTTGACCTGCACCAGACTGGGAAGACTGAATCTGCAACAGCTATGCAGCTTGGTGTGACGAAATCAACTGTAGGAGCAATTATAAGAATATGGAAGACATACAAGACCACTGATAATCTCCCTTGATCCGGGGCTCCACGCAAGATCTCTCCCATGTGGTCAAAATGATCACAACAACAGTGAGCAAAAATCCCAGAACCACACGGGGGGACCTAGTGAATGACCTGCAGAGAGCTGGGACCAAAGTATCAAAGGCTACCATCAGTAACACACTACACCACCAGGGACTCAAATCCTGCTGTGCCAGACGTGTCCCCCTGCTTAAGCCAGTACATGTCCAGGCCCGTTTGAGGTTTGCTAGAGAGCATTTGGATGATCCAGAAGAGAATTGGGAGAATGTCATATGGTCAAATGAAACCAAAATATAACGTTTTGGTAAAAACTCAACTTGTCGTGTTTGGAGGAAAAAGAATCCTGAGTGGCATCCAAAGAACACCATACCTACTGTGAAGCATGGGGGTGGAAACATCATGCTATGGGGCTGTTTTCTGCAAAGCCAGGATGAGTGATTTGTGTAACGGAAAAACATTAATGGGGCCATGTATTGTGAGATTTTTAGTGAAAACCTCCTTCCATCAGCAAGGTATTGAAAATGAAACGTGGCTGAATCTTTCAGCATGACAATGATCCCAAACACACTGACCGGGCAAAGAAGGAGTGGCTTCGTAAGAATCATTTCAAGGTCCTGGAAAGGCTTAGCCAGTCACCAGGGGCCTCATTTATAAAACTTCGCGTAGGATTTGCGTCAGAAATGACGTACGGATGAAACATAGGACGTGCGTACGCACAGAAATATTCGGATTTATAAAACCGTGCGCACGCACATCCTACGCATTTTTCCCTTAATGAATCACAATCAACTCTAAATGTAGCGCAGCTTTTGCGGCTTCATGTCACGCCCATAGTTGCCCATAAATAGTCCTTGAAACGCCCACAAGTTAATATTCATATATTGCGAAATTATGGCAAACGCTGGCGAGGTGGAAAAGAGGAGAAAAATGTTGTTTGGAGGGCACAGTGTGGGCATAACTAATGCCAAAAAGGCACTTGAGTGGCAAAAGGTTGCAGACGCTGTAAATGCTGTAGCCTCACAACCTCGGACTGTGGCCGAAATAAAAAAGAAATGGTCAGACATCAAAGTCGAAGCAAAAAAGCGTCTAGCGCTCCAT
>JACXGJ010005265.1:0-39998 GCA_016801105.1 Esox niger
TAAGAAACAGTAGGCCTGGGCATTTTCTGATGACTAAACCTCTGTGGATGTCTGAATGGGACCATGTAATGAAATACCCTAAGAAACAGTAGGCCTGGGCATTTTCTGATGACTAAACCTCTGTGGATGTCTGAATGTGACCATGTTATGAAAACAGTCAGTGGCAACGGGGTTCAGAACTTGTGTTTATGACTCAGTTGGTAGCAACCTAAATCTCATTATATGACACTCATAAAGAGATGATCATGGGTTTGTGGCACTGTGTTTGTGGATACTATGTAAATAAGGTCACAGAGACCATTCTGGTAAATAAATGGCCAGTATGAAGAGGTTGTTTTATAAGACAATGCTAACTAACAATTACCCAAGGACAGTGGCGGTCTATGGGTATACTCACATATCCACAGGTTTATCTGACTTTGATGAGAGCAATGAAATAGCTCAATTGACAAAATCTAGCAGGGTCCCTTAATAAGTCCAGTGGGAATATACTATTTCTCAATACTATTCCAGCCAAGCCAGTGAGGTCAGATGCATTTACCTACAAGAAATCCCTGAGCTGCAACTGTCATCCCGATTCACAGAGCCTGTATTCAAGCTGTCATAAACTATAGGACCTCAAGCCCTACTGGAGCATAAGCATACACCATACTCCATGACTCATTTGGGGTTTAAATAATATCATACCACAATAGCTGCTGTGGCAAAAACTTTTTTTAGCTACACTTTTTTGTATTAAAATGTCAATATACCAGACCTCAAAGAGAGTTATTTTAGTACCAGTTGAATTTCTGTTATTCACTTGGAAGAATTCCATTCTTTTTAATCCTTTATTGCAGACATATGGTGTAATTGGAATTATTGGATTCCTGGCTGCTTTCATATGTTTTGCATAAAATGTCAAACACCCAAAGGGATTTAACACTCTGTGGTCTCCAGAGACATGAGTGAGTAACTCTGTAGACATGTGTCCTTTTACCCTTCATCGTGTCTCAACCTTGTAGCGATTCCTCCGGGACCTCCTTCATAGTTGTGTCAGTGTTCTGTGTGTTCTAGAGTTTCTGCATTAGCATTCTGAACATTCTTAAATCCATAGCATTTGGAATTAGAACATTGAAGTCAGTCAGTGGGATCTCCATGTGTAGAACTCAGTTGTGAAAGCCCCGCATTAGCATTCGGTAGGTCTACAAGCTCTTCAGGTCACACGTTGACTTGGCTTACTACATAGGATTGATTATATAGAATTCAGTATATATCTCCAGGTTAAATCAAGATCCTATTACGACAGTAATCATTGCCCATGAGCCTAACACTTTATTATATGGAATGCGGAAATTGTACTTGGGATTGGTTTTAATTCACCAAAAGTTGAGATGAAGTTGTCTGAGGCAACTGTGAAACTGTGGAAGGATAGTTACATGCTTCGGGAGAGTATCGAGTCCTAACTATCCGGGAGACAATGGCTAACAAATCATCAGGACAGACTTTGACCACATTTAAACATGACGTGTGTTCAAAACGCATCTTTTTGAATTGGGCTTCAGTTTAAAACCCCATTGACTCTCTGTTAGCCAAAAGCCATGCCAGTCTCCAGAGAGATATTCTCTTGAGTATTATCCTCATTCAACCCACTCTTCTTTGGTTACTAACTTCTGACATGTTCACACACGCACCCACACGCAGAAAAAGCTTAACAACTATTCTGAAGTGAAACGTTTTTTTGGCATTGTTCTTTTTCCAATCTGAGACGATCCCAAAATAATTAAGGCAAAACACTTTGAAGTTGGAATGGTTGCCGTGGGACATTCCTGTTGTTTTGTTGTTGCTGTTGACATTGATGTGATTGTGTTTATTGCGTGTTGCAACCCAACAATGCAGTGGAAAAACTATACGCCCTCTTTCTCGTATAGTTTCCCATTTGTTCACATAGAGCAGTTCGCCATCTTCCAACACTGAAATGTACAAACTCAAATGATTAAAGAGAGTATTGTCTTATAATGACCTAAGGCCGGTACCCGTCATGTGGAACATATGTCTGGTAAAATAATGGTCCTTTTCCCTCTAGACTCTGAATTCGAGGAGGCCGCTCTCTCTGATGTCAGAAGGTCCTACATTTGCTGTTTACCAAATGAAAGTGTTCTGAAGGGCAAATACCTGGGAGCGACTAGGATGATGTCATAGTGGTGAATGTGGGATCACATTCCTCTGTGTGATGGACTGTCAGCTTTGCGCTGTGGCTGTGACAGGCGCTGTCTTCTCTGTGCCATCACTGCTTTTCCCTCCCATTTTTCCCCTCTCTTCTCCTCTCTTCTTCCTTTTCCTCTCCTCTGTGTTAAACACATGGCTTCTTTTCGATTTCCACATCCGCCGGCTTCCCATTGGCTGGCTCGCAGCTCAGGCTTGAGCTCTTCAGAAGCTCATGCATTTTGGATCCCACTAATACCGACCGAGTGCAGTGCTTCTATCTTTCGTTCTCTCTCTATCTCTCTTGCATGGCTCCCTCTCAGCCTTTGATGTCGCTGTCTGCTTTAATGAGCATATTTTAGACTCCTCTTACTGCTGTGCTCTCACACACACACACACACACACACACACGCACAGAAACTGCTACTGCCACAGGTGATAACTGTCTCCCAGGCTACGGCCACTATGATGCCACTTCGCTCCAGGCTTTTCCGGGCCTTTTTATGTACACAGCTGCTGCTCACACTCAGGCAAAAACAGCAACGCATTTTTATTGCTATTTAAAATCCACAAATCAAATATACACGGTTATAGGATTCAAACATGCCTGTTACGCGCATCAACACTAAAATAAATAACACCTACCTCTCCGCCGCACACAAACACCCCTAAACTCATAGTACCCGAACCTAAAAGTATGGAAACACATTTGTCTTAGCGGAGACCGGCCCAAAAACCCTGTTGGGACCGTGTCCTACATTGCACCATATTCTCTATACAGCCCACTTGGCACCAAGGCTCATAGTGACACCTGTAGTGCCCTGGTCTTTAAAGTGGTGCACTATGTAGGGAATAAGGTGCCATTTGGGACTCACGCATGGTCTTCAATTAATGACCCATCTGTCCTGCTATCCGTGAGATGTTTGATGTTCAAACCAATGACACACACCAAATGCTTGCCCTCGTCGGGCCTTCCTTCCTGCTTCCGCTTGCCATGAACTCTAACGAGCAGCCATTTCACAGTCCCCCGGCTGGCTTAAGCCGGTCCAGCAGGACCTAGCCTCTCAACTCTCCATGCACCCAGAAAGGGCCAGTCGCACAGGAAGAGAGGGAAAGCGCTAAAAGAAGCCAGCTGGACGAGATCAAAACTAAAAACAGGATCCAGCCAGATGCTGAACCTAAGCTTTTACTCGCTTGCTTCACAGGTAGACAGAGCATACCTTGTCCAAGGGTGAGGGTGGGGGCTCTCAGACCGGTACGTCTGTTTGTCAGTGGAGGCCATAGCAGCCTCGGCCAGGCCAGTAAGGTTGTCTCTATGTGTTTGTTCATAGGCATTTCAAGTGAGTCCTGGCAGAGTATCTGACGCGGTAATGGAGGCCTCAAAGACAAGCGCCGCGGTGAGTCCCCCGACGGTTCACCTGCCTTTCAAACCCCTGCCGGCATCCAAAATGGCAGCCTATCTTCTACATCGTGCACTACTTTCGACCGGGCACCGTAGAGGCTCTGTTGAACAGTAGGGCACTACTGTCTAGAGAGGGTAGGCTGCTATTTGGGACACTGCCCTGGTTGTACTGTTGATCGTAAAGGGACAATGGACACGAACGACAACACGGCCAGGTGGACGTTTGGACCCCTTCCATGCTTCTCATCCACATGCATGAACCGCCAGCAGCTTCAAAAAGAGCAGTTGTGACACTTCTTTTGTTTTGCCGCCGCCCTCGCTGTGGTTTTTCTTTTGTTGTCAGTTTTGTTGATTCTTCTGCTCCACTACTTCTGTTTAAATTCATGGGCTGCTTTTATATCCTCCCTCATTCTGGCTGCTTCATTTGACTGGTCTACCATCTGTGTGTGGTGATTTCGTCTTGCGTTACAGTTCAAGGCCGCGTTTGTTTTAAGTGTTTTTGAAAGTGGAGTTGCTCCAACTAAAGGTAATATTTGAAAAATTGTCTAACAGCGTAGCACAGGGATCACAGAGTAACGTCGACTCAGGCGTCTTTGTTCCTTTGTGATGTGGTATTTGACATGACATTTACTTAAAAAGGATTCATTCGCCGATTACTTACCGGTAATGTCTCGTCTCAGGCGAGCTGCCACATTGATCTGCCGTGCTGCATATCAAGAGAACCTTCAGGCCCGCTAACTCACCAACAGCACATTAACGGCCAGTTAGAAGGTGCATGCTTCATCTACATATCTCCCGAATTAGACATCCCGACCAGAGAGCCACTGAATGTTGTGAATGTATAGTATTGTATGACATTCCAAGTTATTCTCTTTCTGTCCTCGACGTTGTCGTACCTTCTTGTCTCTCGGAATCAGATTTTTCCACTTATCTGGTCTGTAGAGGATACGGCACAGCATGAGGAATTGTTTTATTTGTTGGAAAACACATGAGCTAAGAAAGCCCTCCTTGACTCTTCTTAATGCTGTGGTATCACGTCCTGCGATGTGCTTTCTGTGGACCACAGGAAGAGTTGCTGTTGCATGAACGACTGCTAATAGACAAACTACCTGTCCAAGATAACATTAGTGATGCTTTGAAGTATATTATACCTATTTTCAAGGTCTCTTTTGAAGGATTTAGAGGGTAACTGAATGTATCTTAGTTTAATTGTTTTATTCATGTTTGTTTTTTTCTTTTAGCTAACAGCACTAACCACAATAATGGTAATGACTATAAAATACTAATAGCTTCATCCTGTTTAATATTCATTCACACAACCTGGTCCCAGTGTGTTTTGTCTTGAGAACTCTGGTCATTGACATCTCATTTTGGTTTGGTATAGTAGTCGACAAGACAGCACAAACAGACCTGGGACCGGGCTGCGTCCAAACACCCCTTTTATTGCAAAGCTTAATGAAAAGTAGCCTGGGCGCCATTCTGTCGATGCTATGTTGCCGACTCATTGTAACTCGGTTTCATGTCAAATGTTTAGCTTGACAGATCTGTTTGAGCGGTGCAGCTGAAATCAGCCCAAGCATAGATAAAACCAAAAAGTGTTTTTTTTATTAGCAGACTGGCACTCAGGCTCTAGATATAGGTCCAAGAAGCTATTTCTTCCTGGTTCCCTCCCTCTATATCTTACTGGCCTGTTCCTCTGCCCCCTCCAACAGCAAACCCTGGAGAACAACCTCACCAACCTGGTGAAGAGAAACAGTGAGCTGGAGAACCAGATGGCCAAGCTTATCCAGATCTGTCAGCAGGTTGAGGTGAGTCAGTCTCTGTCAGGTTCCCAACATCAGTTTCTTCGACATTCCCTTTAACTTTGTCACAGAAAGTATTCCTTCTAGATTTGCTGAAAAATTTCCCAAAAAACATTTCTTCAACACTCCCTGAAATGTTTCTCAGCAAGGGTTTCTGCAACAGTCAGCAACAGTCAACGTCCTCTAGGAATTTTTTCTGCAATATTACTTACAACCTCTCACAAGGTTTGGTGAAACAGTCTCTAAACGTTTCTCAAGAAATCTTGCAGTAATATCTCCACAAAAAAATACTTAAATGTTCACTTATAAAATCATGCATTCATTTAAAAATAATGAAGATATATATATTCCGTATGAATTTTAATGGGAAAGAATTAATCTAAACTATACACTGATAAGTCAAACATTATGAACCCCTGCCTAATATGCTGTTGGTCTTTCGTGTGCTGACAAAACAGTGCCAACTCACTGAGGCATGGACTCTACAAGACCCCTGAAGGTGTCTTGTGGTATCTGGGACTAAGACATTAGCAGCAGATCCTTCAAATACTGTGAATTGTGGAGCCTTCTTGGATCAGACTTATTGGTCCAGCAAATCCCACAGATGCTCAATCGGATTGTGATCTGGGGAATTTGGAGACCAGGGCAACACCTTGAACTCCTCACCATGTTCCTCAAACCATTCCTGAACAATGTGTGTAGTGTGGCAAGGTGCATTATCTTGCTGAAAGAGGTCACTACCATCAGGGAATACCGTTGCCATGAAGGAGTGAACCTGATCTGCATGCATGTTTAGATGGGTTGCACATATCAAATTCAGGTCCACATGAAGCCCAGGACCCAGAGCATCTTCCCAGAGCTTCTTCCCAGCATCTTGCCCAGAGCATCACAATCCCTCCACCAGCTCGTCGTCTTCCCACAGCGCATCCCGGTGCCATCAGTTCCCCAGTTAAAAGAAAACAGGACTAATCAGACCAGTTGACCTTCTACCGCTCCAAGGTACCGACGCTCGCGTACCTATTGTAGATGCTTTTCACGGTGGACAGGGGTCGTCATGGGCACTCTGACTTATCTGTGGCGACACAGCCCCATACGGAGCCGAGTGTGACCGTAACCATCATTAACATTTTCTGCGATCAGACGGTATAGTCTTAGTTGTAGTCGCGCATCAGTGAGCCTTCAGGGTCCAACACCCTGATGCCGGTTTGTCCCTCCGTGGACCACGGTCGGTAGGTACTCACCACTGTTGACCGGGAGCACCCAGCAAGCCTTGCCATTTCAGAGCTCTGACCTAGTGGTCTGGAAGTAGCATTTGACCTCGCTGAGGTCTTGACTCCTTCCCATTTCTCCTGTATCCAACCCCTTTAATACAACAACTGATTGTTCGCTTACCATCTAATCTACCCAGACCTTGACATGTACCCTTGTTAGGAGATGATCAACTTAATTCGCTTCACCTGTGAGAACACCCTAGAAAATTGTCTCAACCAGTAACGGTCAACAAATCAACATCATTATTCAACTCAGTAGACGACCTTTCCTCCTAGTGCCAGAAATCGTCAGACAGGGACTATTTATTAAATAACTTTGTTAGAATTTAAACTCTGAATCCACTAATATCTCCTCTCAGTGTATAAGGTAATGGTAAATATGTGACCAACAGAGGTAGAAAGGGATTGCTGATGATGAAAGCATTATGGTATCCATGAAAACACCACTGCATTTTAAAATAGACAGAAGCTCAATTTGCAACCTTGCAACTCTGCATCTCTGTAGATCTTCTGCCGACGTTGAAGGACAGTGTTAGGCGAAGCGTCAAGGATCGAGCTAGTGCACACTGCAAGGTGTGTGAGGCTCGGTCTCTTTGTGTTTGTGCATTGACATGCTTGTGTGTGTGTGTGTGTGTGTGTGTCTGCGTCTGTGTGTGTGTGTGTGTGTGTGTGTGGCCCCAGCACTGAAGGAACTAAGCTATAAACTTAATCAATAGTAAGCTGTTGGGTTGTTAATGACTTCTGGAGAAGTGAAGCAGCCAGCTGCCCAATAATTACCTTCTAAATATGAGGTCTCTCTGGACCCTTCTAGCCCCTATATAGGCCTATATTTTGAACTAGGTCCTACATGTTGAAGGGTGCCATTGAGGAAGCACCTCTTATTCTAACTTTGGACATTAACTTTGGAAAGCCTGGATGTTCTGACTCCAACGGAGAGTCAAGCCCAAAAAATAGGCTAATGCTCAAATGTCGCAGGGGGATCATCGCTATAATTTCAACCCACTGAACTAATGCAATGTCTCAGATGGTCAAGTGGACTGCCAAGAGGTGTCCAAGTTAGGACAAAAAGTCCAGTGGCAAGTGGCTTGATCAAATTGGCCCCTTGCCATGTTGTTCATTCGAACCTTCGGTGAGTTGCGATCCTCTGTTTTTACACAACCGTTGAAAGCAACACGTTATAACTCGCAGGAGTTCCTGTATGTTTAAATGCGCTACTAGTAATGACTCAGTCAAAATAATCTACTTTGCCGCATCGTGTCATATGGCGATGCTATTTCAACGCTCTACCTTCAGAAGACATCAATCCTGTAGTCGCCCGAAGAGTTCTGCAAAGTTCTAATTGTCAACGGAAGTTTCCTCACCTGCCTGTTGACTTATTTCCATTTCAGTCTCTTTCATTTGAGGCGTTGTGATTTAAGCAAAGAGTGCTAGGGTCCAGCTGTATGGCGATTTAGTACTCCATCAATTCAATCCTGACACTACAGACGCATCCCAAACGCAAATGGTACCCTATTTCCTATTATGGTGTTCTACTCACGAACAAGGCCTGAAGGGTACAGGGTACCATTTCGGTCACACCCCTCCGCCATCACTCAGCCCTGTGTGACAGAAACGGCCGACAGAGCGGGACTGGTGGTTTAATGCTCCCATTACTCTCAACACTATTCCCTCGTTGTTATTAGCCAGTAAATTTTTTTTAGAGTACCGAATGGTACCCCCTTCCCCATGTAGTGCCCTGCATTTGACCCGGGCTCCTGGTAGGGAATAGGGTGCCATTTGGGATGCTGACTTCCCTTCAGTATTGTGCAGCAAGAACCCAGGTAGAAACTATTCATTCAGCCTATCAGATTAAACGATTGCTGGCTAATTTATTAAGTCCTGAGGTGAAGAAAGTGTCCCAAAAACTGTTTGTCTTCCCTCTCCTCCTCCCTCCTCTACCAGTCTCCTCCCTCTTCTGTCTCCTCCTTTTCCTGTCCCTCTCCTCCCATCTCCTCTATCCATCTCCTCCCTCCTTCCACCGCTGTCCTCCCTCATCTCATTTCCTCGTTCCTCCGCCACCTGTCTCCTCCCACCTCCACAACCCCTCTCCTCCCACATCATCGACCCATCTCCTCCCTCCTCTAACTATCTTGTACCTCCTCTATCCGCTCCTCCATCCTTCTCTGCCTGTCTGCATGCAAATACGCCGAGGCAATCTGTTCTTCTCCTGTTTGTTATAAATGTTTTGGCTTTTGGAGCCAGAATGCACACAACGCAATCAAGAGAAAACGCCCTACATTAAAACAAACTGTTTAGAACATTTTATCTGTGAATGCTAGCTGCCTGCTTTTCTCCAGTGTGATGTTTGTGTCGATGTCTTGCCCAACACGAGGCGTACTATCTCTGATCTGAGGTAATGCTAATTCACTATGGCAGGAGCCAGGGCCTACCGTTGAGCAGTGTGTGTTTGTGTGTGCGTGCGTGCGTCTGTGTGTGTGTGTGTGTGTGTGTGTGTGTGAGTGAGTGAGTGAGTGCTTGTGGGTGTGATTGTGTGTTCTGTGTGAGCCTGCGTGCTTGCCTGACTTCCCAGAAGCCTCCCTGCTAGGCAGAGATAGGAGACCTCTTTATCTTGCTTCTCTCTTCTGTAATGCATCATGCAGGGAGAAAAGAGAAACGCTAGGCACTAATAATGCATCACAACAGCAGACAGACAGACAGCAGACAGACTGACTGTAGCCAGAAAGAGAAACAGAAGACAGTCAAACAGATTTTGCAAGCGAGTTACATAACCGCGGCATAGCAACATCCCTCCGGCTATCTATTCCTCCCCACTTTTGAGCTTGAAAGGTACCTTCATTTTTAATCCAATGATTGTTTTTTTCAGTTCTGTTTAGTTTTGACAAATGTTGGCTGTATCTTGTTTTTGTTGCCATGTTGAGTTGGACTGAACTAATAACGAGGGGGTGTGGTAAATGTCCGATATACCACAGCCACGGGTTGTTCAACTCGACTGTCGTATTTAACCAATGTAATTAGAACAGTATAATTGAGTTTTACCCACAGTATAGATCCCGGCCCATACTAAACGGTGTGATATACTACCACTTTTAGCCAATCAGCATGCAGAGCTCGAACCATCCAGTTTATAATGTGTTGTATAATCGACTTGGATGTGTACAGTGTGTTGTAGCGCGTAGTTGACACGTATGCCCCGGCCATCCATATTTTAACAGAACACATCGGTCTTTTTGCAGGGGGAGTACAGGACAGGACAGGTCCCCGGAGGAAGTGGGTGTGCACTTAACCACTCTCTGCTCTCCAATTCCTCTTTAATCTGTCAGGCTGTCACCACTAATCACCGCCGTGACAAACACAGGCCACTCAGCGCAGCTCCTCCTCGCCGCTCCGCTCTTGTCACGTCGAAGATTAAATCTGCATAAGCAGAAAGTTCCACTGTTTGCCCCGGCATATTTGTTATTGTTTTGTGGTTTGTTGATTAAATTGGAGGGCAGGAACATCCAGAACCGGAAACAATTTGCGCTAGACGCCTTGCAGTTTTGTTGTGCGTTCAATTATTTGCAGCGCTGTCCAAGCAGGGGGAAGTGGCATTACCTGAAGGTAACTACTTTCTTCTAATGTCACAAACAGACACGGCAGTTTCACCACGACGGCTTCCAGCTTTATAGGGGCAGTCCGTTATGTGATAAAGAACCACTCGAGACTGCAACCCTTCCTTGCAATTGGTTTTCTATACATCGATGGGTTTATACGAGGGATAGGAACAATGAAGTCGACTTTAGATAAGTCAGCCCTTCTGCTCGTCACACAGTGGGTTGCCCCTGTCTGGGTGTTACATGAGATGACCTTGTGTTCAGTGGTTCTACCGTGCCACCCGAACAGGTGGGAGGATGGCATTTTCACAGTATCGCTTGTACACATGTCATACGTGCATGAAAATACATGCCTTTTAACAATAATCCTAACTAAAACATGAATGTGGCTTGAACACAGCCTGTCCCAATTTCATTCTTCTGTTTATTTGATACTAGATACTAGGCTACCCATTCACAACATTCCTGTTCGTGAAAACGATTACTTCCGAACATCGCCCTGTTCTGTTTACGTGAGTCATGCTTGTTTGGGTTTCCGTTTGACCTGCTGGGTAGTTCTAACCAGAGCCAGACTTGGGATGCCTATGGAGGTATGTTACTGCCTATGGAGCACTGTAAAAATAGAGGGAACACATGGATAGATCCGATTGGAGAATTCATCCAAATAATTGATTGTTGGACGTTGTCGATGGGCACCGCATTGTAGAACCTGAACATTAGAGGGACACGTTCGGGGGGGGGGGGGGGTAATTAATACCTTAACATGTTATCCTTCGTACTCCCTGTTATCTTTGATACATACTCACTGCCGTCCACAGGAGGGTACCTGGCGTTAGCTCGTGTCCTCATACGTCCTCCTGTGTGAGAGGAGATGGCCTTGTTTTCCATGAGAGGTGTTGCTGCTGCCGTTGTTGCGTTTTTAATGAGGGAGCCGAGATCATTAATAAAACATGCAACATCTTTGCCAGAAGCTGTACGCTCCACTACCGCATAATTCAGGGAAATTGGTGCTGGAGGAGCCGGTCAATGCGTGTGTGTGCGTGTGCGTGTGTGTGCGTGTGTGTGCGGGCATGGACATGAATGCATGGGTGTATGTGTGATAACAAGGCTTAAGTGGATCTAACTGCTGTAATGAGCTTTGTGGAGTGATGATCACTTTAAAGCGTCGTTACCATTTGATTCTCTGCAGTTTGATACCGAGTCACAACCCTGTGTAATGAGACGATTCAATACTTCAAATTTCACATCTAATAACACACCAGTTTTTCTTTCTTTCCTATGGTGAAACGATTCTGTCAAAAACGAACAAGGGCCTGATTTGAAAATGTTTCACCGATACTGGAGGTTGACAGGTTCGCTGTTTAAAAAATTAGGGTCCGAACTCTTTGATTGGATGCCATGTCGAAGCCCGTTGTCAGCTGACCGCTGGCTAACATTGTGTCTGTCCCCAGGTGAACACGGCAATGCATGAAGCCAAGCTGGTGGAGGAGTGTGACGAGCTGGTGGAAATCATACGCCAGAGGAAACAAGTAATCGCCGTCAAGATCAAGGAGTCCAAGGTAAACTTTGACACGGACACATGCGCCTCAGAGACATTAGAACACCAATGTTCACTACAAACGCGCATTTTAAATCGCAGCTATTTCAGTGTCCTTCACTACTTTGGATTGTGGCCTTGTGTTCCAAGCATTACAGACACTTACCCCCTATAACTCCGTATAGCAAGCTTTGCAATGTAGGCCAAAGCGCCTATCTATATGCACTATCATTGATCTGACGTCTTATCTGCTCTGTTTCCAGACAAAGCTACTCTTTTAGTTCCGCGGAAGGTTTAATTGACGCTCAGGTTTCAGAGAGGTTCCGCTTAGAGCCGCTAATCAGCGGCGTTCCGAGTTGCCGCGTAAACACCCGGGGATCCCTTGCGCACGCTCTTACGAAGAGACGGATTGGTTCCGTTTGCCAGAAGACTGTGGCGGTCAGGGAGAGATGAAGGTGGCGCTGAAAACTTCGCGTTCAGGATGTGTCCCTGCGTCTGTGACAGTGAAAGACAGAAGAGAGGAGATAAAATGTGGGGGGGGGGATGGAGTAAGAGAGAAAGAGAAGGGGGCTTGTCAGGGCCTGTCACAACACCCCGTGTGCGACATCACAGAGCGGAAGGATCGGATTACGAGGTGCTTCTTTTCGTTTTTGTTTCCCTTCGCCTGCTCTTCTCCAGAAGTTTTGAATTGCTGGCAACCGACTTCCCTTTGTGGGCTGGAGTCTGATTAGAGCGGATTAATGGCACATGTCTGCGGGGAGCCAAGGGAGAGAGGGAAGCAGCGAGAACGAGAGACTCTCACACTTTACCGGTGGCTGGGAGAGATGAGCACAGGGGCCGTCTCGACAGGAACAACAACGCCGAGGTGATGGATGAAGCGGAGTTGGAGGAGGAGGAGAGGAGCATAGGAAGATGAGGGGTCCCGAGAGAGCAAGGGGTAGATGAAGGTTGGCGGGAAGAGGGGGAAGGAGAGGAGAGGGGAGGAGAAAAGAGGAAAGAGGAGGATGGAGGTGACTGTGCAGCAGAACCAACCGGATTACTGGGGCAGGGCTGAGTAGGGACCCAGGAGCTCAGGCAGAGGCTGCATTCCAATGTGCACCCTATTCCCTATGTAGTGTACTGCTTTTGAGTTTAGTCCTGGTCCATATGTATGGGATGGAGTGGAAAATCGGAGGGGGCCTGGGAGCACCGTTGCTCTGTCCCTCTGTTTATCGTCTCACTTCCTGCCTCGTCCTTTCACTTTTCCTCCCCGTCTGTCTCGATCCTCTCTCTCTGTCCCTTTGTGTTCCTCCCAGGTGATGTTGCTTCCTGGGCTCAGCAGTGTTGAATCCCCTCCCCTCTGAACCGATGCAGGTGACATCTGCCCCCCCCCCCCCCAGGAGGCACCAGGTCTCTGATGTAGCAAGTTTCTATTTACCACAACCGAAATCGTGCCCCATGTAGGCGATTCCTTAATCGGCATGATATGGAACAGTGTACATATCGCCTAAGAGTCAAACAGGAAAGAATCATTCATTTCCGACGCAATAATATATAAATGAATCGTGATAATGAGCCTGACTCTCAGCTGGACAATCAGCGCAACGACAATGAATGACAGAAACATGTCTGATGTGACGCACACGCACCGTTCACGTTTGACACATAGTTGCAGCGGCAACTGTTTAGTTAGTTTTTATATAACTTAGCCCTGAGTACAGCTGACATCTTTTTAATGGCTGGCGGTGATGTTGTCTGTTGCCAATCCACAGCTCCCCTCTCCTTTCCCATTGGACAGGAAAGGTCTTTCATATTGTTGTATGTATTTCAACAGCGTAGATTTATTTATTTTTTATTACATTTCCATTACACTGTCAGGACAGTCAGGTCTTTCTCATGTTCTACTGTGGTACAGTGATTGCACAGCCGTTGCTCTACAGGGAGTTAGGTTTACCTGTGTCTACCCTTCTACGGGCCAAGCTGTGCTCACTTATCCTGCATTTGTCACCATATTTTGTAAGCTTTTTGATCAGGAACCATGTATGTTCTCGCTGTGCTTTGGTTACTTGTGAGTAATGTCGATTTACGACCAGATACCACTTGGTGAAATTGTGTTTATTCTGGAAGATTTGATGTAGAATGGGTTTTTAAGACCATTGACATGAAGGGACTTTCAGCATCCCTCGATTGTTACATGAGATGGAGTGACTGTTTTAATTGATTTTTTGGTGGGGGTGTTCTGCTCTGCATGCGCCGCCTGAGTCGGGCGTTTCAAGCAAACATCTATCAAACGTTAGCCAGTATTCCACTTCCTAGTTGAGTTGTGTTTTTTACTTGTGTTTTAATGCCCCACTTGGCCCCTCAGTTCATTCAGGTGCCTCATTAGTGTCCATTTGAGCTTATTAAAACCCATAGTAATCGTAGTAGCAGCACTAATTAACAACCTTGCTCTAATCCCCTGACATCTGTACCATCTCTGGAAAATCATTATTTTGGTCTTTTATTAGTTCAGCGCCATGACCCAAGTCTGTTGGCACTGCTACGGCTGGTCCAGACTCCGCTGAAGGCCATTCTATAAGGGTGACACCAGGCACTTGGTCATCTGCAAAGAGCAGGCATTTAACCTCTGGAATTTGGCTAACATCAGGGGCTGTGGATTTTTCGAGAGTAGTGGCCAATTAAATAATGTAAATGATGAAGCGCACGTTGCTGATGTTGCATCTCCGGTAAAGGCTTTCCTCCCCTGGTTATATGAAGGTGATTTTCATGCACATTTTGATTCTGCGCCTATTGATTCATTTATAGCATGTATTTTACTCCCTACACAATGGTTTTTTGGAGTCCATAAAGGGAAAATGCGGTTTGGTCCATTTTTGGCGTTCCTTGAGACGTGATTATTAAGAAAGTTTAGAATTCTTCCGTTTAAAATACCACCGTGAAAATCAGCCTCATTTAAGATGCAATCAGGTCTGTGCATTCTTTATTTTATTTCAAGTCCTGACATTGTTTTGTACAGTTCCTACTCGATAATCGAGCCCAATGGGTTTTGATAATACTTTAAAGTGTTTTAGAATTCATTCACTTTCTCCATTATTCTGTGTTTGCATAAATTTTAACTGTGTTTTGAAATTAGTTTCATAAGTCACTGTCCTGTATTGCTCATTTGTCTTTTCACGTATAAGGACTCCATTGTTGTGTATATGGACTCCATTTTGTGTCCGATGCCACCTGTTGTAATGTTCTTCAATCTTTTCATTGCACATTTATACTAATTGATGGAGTTTGAAAGTCTTAAAGTACTTTAGCCGAAATGTACAGTTATTTCTGTTTCTGTCTGTGCTTTCAAGTTGACAAGTGTTCTGTGTTTTTAACGCTTATTGTTGCCGTGTTCTAGAACATCTTACTGATGTTACTTAAGTGCTATATTATTCTCTTTTACTGTAAATGTACTTGCTATCCAGGAAGTGATAGAGTTTTTTGGTTACTGTTATCTTTCTGGTCACATCAATGTGTTTTTGGTCCATCTGTGTGTGCCTCTTTGATATGCTACAGCATACATGGAATGTGTGGTTATTTCTACAAATGCACTTTTAGGGAACATTTTCAGTTTGCTGTGATCCGAGAGCTGTTAGTTGCTTGAAGGGGAATGAGGTGATGGAGAAAGGGTCAGTGTTTTAATAAACTATTTTACTCTACTGTGGCCCGAGAGGTGTGCAATTGGTCTGTCTTCCCAAGTCACATGAAGGCGGGTGTTATTTGCCAAAGGAGATGACAGGCCGAATAATCTACAGCTTTAGTAGAGGAGATTATATTTTGTAAATGCCTTGGGGAATATTTTTTGTATTAATCCCTGTTTGAGCCCATTGAATATGCTTGTTGTCAGCAATCTGTTGACATGTGACTGAGCCAGGCACCAACAAAAGATTATGAACAAAAAGCAATCTTAACATGGCGGTGTCCTAAATCACACTACAAGTGCACGACGTGGTCCATAGCTGTCTGGTCAAAGTAGTGCACTTAATTGGGAATACTGTTCCATTTGGGAGACATTCAGTCATAAAAAAAAGGCTATTTAAAGAATGTTTTAAATAAACGTCTGGTCAGATTTGTATGTTCCAAATTGTGTGTCAGATGGCTTGTGGCATGTTATGACAAGTTATCCTGCTGACTGGTGCTGGAAACCACTACCATACCTCATGAAAGTCCTTTAGTACATGAACATGCTTTGGTGATTCAGAGAGACCGCTTCAGTTCTTAGATGTCTGGCTGTTTTCATCGTGTGGAAGGTTTTTGGTCTTTACATAGTCAGCATGTGTAGCTTATTTTGCTGACACTAAATCAAATGTAATCTTACCGTTGACATTTAAAGCATGTTTTTAATTTAATACCAGTTACTGAGAATGCCTTCGCATTACAGATGCAATGAAATTCCTCAAAATGTTCTCTCTCAAATATCTGAACGTTATAAAATTCTGCTCTACCCAGGGAGATTTAAATTAAGCTAATTCAGTGTGTCACATCTGAGGCCAGGGACGGAATGAAGATAAATAGATTAGGTAGAATTTACGATGTTAGAATGATATTATTCCACTCATCATCCCTTAGGGAATTTGAACGCAGAAATAGACACTAGGTTTACAATGAAACAGAGAGTCACATACCCTCGCAGACAGACACAGACAGTCAGACTGAGGGACAGAGAGAGGACTGTTCCAAAAAGCAGTTCTTTCTGACATATTTTACTTGGACTTGACTGGTGTTTTTATGCATGACACAATGGAACGCAGGATATTTGGACCTCTGTTTTGCCAGTAAGCTCTATAACAAACCGAGACTTGACCAGCTGTCAGGCTGAATGTTTACCAAACAAACACGATGACCCTAACAACGTTCCTCTCCGTCTTAGTCTTGTGATATGATTATAGGACACATCTAAAATGCATTGAATGCCCATTGTGCAACATATCAACAGTGTCACGCTATGGCCATTGTAAGATGGCCGCTTGCATTTTCAACCCGGTGACCTCAACTTTTGACCTCGTGCCTGTGTTTGTATGTGCATTGTATGTGTGTGTGTGTGTGTGTGTGTGTGTGTGTTTCCGGCTGATAGGTGATGAAGCTGCGGAAGCTGGCCCAGCAGATCGCCAACTGCAGGCAGTGTTTGGAGCGTTCCAGTGCCCTCATCACCCAGGCAGAACACAGTCTGAAGGAGAATGACCACGCCCGCTTCCTCCAGACCGCCAGGAACGTGGCCGAGAGGTACGACGTTCTCGATGCCCCGTCCTGAACCGCTTGCCGTGCTTCCCATTCTCCTCGGCCCCTCCCACCCGAATTAACAACATTGCCTGCCCAAGGAAAACGATTGAGACATTAGTCTAACATCGTCACCCCCCTCTGTCACCTGCCCTGAATCTCACCCCAGGGTTTTCCTTCTGCCTGACCCCCCCAGCCCCATGCTCCATGCTCCCCATGCCAGGTAGAATTTAGTGTTACTGTCAAGTAGGCTAATGCCACAATGGTGGTAGGTTTCTCTTCCAGTGACTGAAGCATTCGAGAGCATACTGGCATGTTGAACTGGTGTATATGTGGAGATTTCCATTTGGATAAACAATCACCAGCAGCGTTGGATAGTACAGACAATCACCAGTAACATTGGAAAAGGTGCAATTTGACAACATTTTCTACCTGGACCTGTGGAGGTGTGCATGATGTTAGCATTCTTTGTCTTCTATTTTCAGTAATAGATTCTTTAATGCTTTAATTATCTCCATTATCCTATGCTGTGAATCTAAATGGATAAGTGTTCAGAAGTTGCGCGTTTCAGTTTTGTGGCGGTAAACGCCAAGCGCACAAACATTCTTGATTTTCCTGCCAGGCATTTCCTTGCCCGTCCCAGCCAACTTACCAGGCTAGGATGGCCTGTAGTCATTCAGAAGGCTTTTCAGGCCAACAGAAGGGGAAGGACACGCAGAGCACATTCTGTAACTTTTCTTTTTGGCCTGCTGCTGCTGTTTCCAAGGCTTGTTATTCATGGACTCTCCCAGAGTCTGGAACAAAACTCTCATTCATAGCTTAGGGGTCTGGTCCAGCTATGTTTTAGGCATGAGTGTTCTCGACTGCTGGATACCGGCTGGAATCTACAAAGGTGTGGAGTTAGGGTTAGACACACCATTGCCTTGTCTGTCAGGGACACACTCACACACCCACCTACTGATGTGTACTGACAGAGGGCATTCAGGTCATCACAGTCCAGCTGGGATTACCCAGTCTGACAACACCTCTCTCTTGCCTTGGTCCTCTCTCCTACCACCTCTCTCTTTCTATCTTATATTGACAACCCCCATTCTCTCTCTCCCTCTCTCTTCCTCTGTCTCCCCCAGGGTTGCCATGGCCACCGCCTCCTCACAGGTGCTGATTCCAGACGTGAACCTCAACGAAGCCTTTGATAACTTTGCTCTGGACTTCTCCCGAGAGAAGAAGATCCTAGAAGGCCTGGACTACCTTACAGGTGAGAGAAGAGAGGAAGAACAACAGGGAGAGAGTGAGAAAGGGAGGGAAAGATGGACAGAACGAGTGAAAGAAAAGAGATGGTCTGGAGCTTCAACTAATAACATAAATCAACACGACAGTTTGCAAACACTAAAAGCACTAAACCTGTTTGTTGACCAACGTCTGTCCTGGAGTTGCTGGCAATGTATAGCAAAGCACAAGTAATAAAAAGACAAGGAGCAGTGCACATTGATCAACACTTTTATCTAGGCTAAATAATTATTTGAATATTTGATTAAGGTGGTACACAACTCTGGCTTGTGAAATAAAAGTACTTTCCCATGAGGAACTTGACTTTCCTTTGATTATGGAGCCCTACATGATCCACTACAGGAAACTGAGCAAAAGCTATTCTTGAAGTACTCATAAGGCACATTTTATCTAAATATCAACACAGTGAGTATATTCTATCCGCAATGCGCAACACTAACTCTGACCACCTAGGGAATAAGTACGTTCATGCTTAGATGCGCAGTCTCCTGAGATCTAATACATATCTCCAATTTCATTTTGGAACTCCAGGTGAAATCCCGTCCGACACTAATCTTTGTTTGTTCCCACAGCTCCGAGCCCTCCTTCCATACGCGACGAGCTGTGCACCGCGTCCCACGACACCATCACCGTTCACTGGACGTCTGAGGATGAGTTCAGCGTCACCTCCTATGAACTTCAATACACCATCTACACGGGCCAGACCAACTTCATCAGTAAGTATCACGCGTCAGAGAAACGTTCAACTCAAACACCGCTTGTTTTGAAGCGTTAAACCGTTTTGGCAAAACACAGTCAAAGTTGTATGGATAATACAGTACAGCCTATCCATAGCACCACTCCAGACAACGCAACTCCCAGTGTACTACAGTTTATTCCTTTGAATGTAGGGTGATATGGCCCAAACCTTACATCACAGTATATTCACATTTCTTGTCGATTACGATATGAATGACGATATATTTATTTGTTAAGCTGTCATCATTATTATCTTAAGATCTATTAAAAAAAAACGTAGAATATACTGTTTAAGCTTTAGTTAAATGCAAGTGATCAAGAAAGACAAACAGGTTTGGTTTTGTACATTTTCTGGAAATATAATTCTCTTAAACATGAACAAAGAAATCTGAATTGTGGAAATAAAATAACACTCATGTTCAGAATTCTAACCACATCCCAAACCAAATATCTTTTGTATTTCTAAATAAATTTTATTCTAAGTAAACAATACTGTAATATCAATGATCACAGTATTTTTTTATGTTGAGTTATTTAACAAAAGATGTTGATAATATTTATCTAATTTTCACTCATCCCTATTTGAAAACACACCTGGTTTTGAATGGAAGGCTCTGTGATCCCTTAATTAGTACCCTTCAATTATTTAAGGGTCAAGTTGACCTGTTTTAAGACTTTTATTTGACTGAAATACCATCTAGGTTATTTTGATCTGCATGAAACTTGATGTTATCTTCAATATTGTGGTTATGATCATATGAACACACACAAACACACACATATATACTGTACAAACCATAGTCAGTGTTTGTTACAGTACTTCTACCAGATCATATGAGGTGAAGAACTGTCACATGTTAAAGATACACCCATCAAACATAACCTGCTTAACATCCACATAAATGTTAGGACCCAGCGTTTCCCAACAGAACATTTCCCAATGCATCACATTGCCTCCACTGGCTTGCCTTCTTCCCATAGTGTATCCTGGTGCTAAGTGTTCACCAAGTAAACAACGCAAACACACCCACACGCATCCACGTCACGTAAAAGAAAACGTGATTCATCATACCAGGCCACCTTCCATTGCTTCTTGGTCCAGTTCTGATACTCACACGCCCATTGTAGGCACTTTCGGCGGTGGACAGGGGTCAACATGAGCACCCTGACTGGTCTGTGGATACGCAGCCCCATACACATCAAACTGTGATGCACTGTGTGTTCTGACACCTTTCTATCAGTACCAGCATGAATATTTCCAGAAATTTGAGCTACAGTAACTCATCTGTTGGATTGGACCACAGGGCCAGCCTTCTCTCCCCACCTGCATCAATTAGCCTTGGCTGCCCATGACCACAGCAGACCGGGAACACCCCACAAGGGCTGCAGTTTTGGAGATGCTCTGATCCAGTCGTCGAGCCATCACGATTTGGACCTTGTCAAAGTCGCTCAGATCCTCACACTCGCCTATTTTCCTTGCTTCTAATACATCAACATTGAGGACAGAATGTTCACTTGCTGCCTAATATATCCCACCCACTGACAGGGGCCATGATCACTTGATGATCAGTGTTATTCACTTCACCTGTCAGTGGTCATAATGTTATGGCTGATCGGTGAATTTCACCCACTGAGACCCTTTGTAATGTCTAACATAACACACTAAAATATAAATCACCCCTCACCTTTCACAAACACAAGCTATTATAATCTTTGTTATTATTGGAACTGAAATGTAATCGCAGGAAAGGCTTTCTTGTATTGTAGGTGGGAGGACCTATATATTTCATACAGTATATTCTCTAAATAGGTTCACTTCAATAACTGTGACACAAGACCAGCACGTTGTGTGAGAGACAAACAGCAGGTGGTGTGAGAGACTTCCCAGAAACCTATCCCCTGTGACCATCATCATGGCTTATTGTGCAGAAATGACCAGCCCTGCCCCATCTGATTCCCTAACTTTCGATTTGTGTATTATGTGTTTTGACCCAAAACATTGATCTTGTCACTATGGTCATAATATCTAGACATTATAATTTTCTTGACAATGTTCTGCTTAATAAAGTATTGCAAAATTTTACACATCATAGCAAATTTGATATACATGTTTTCATCATCAGGTGAATGTGGTCTAAATGGACTATATAATAAAATAAAACTGGTAAATGTTATTATTTATGTGAGTAATGAGTTGGTTATGGATGCCAAACACATTTGTTTGCAGGTAAAATATCTATAGTGATTTAACACCCCGGCTCAATTTGACCCGCCAACATAATGAGTGTTACCAAAATGTTAGCATAACACAAGGCCTAATGAGTGTATAGTAACTAAAACACTTGACTGTGCATGTCTTGTAGGAGCCAGGGCAAAGATCAGAAAATGCTGTCTGAGGAAGTACAAGGACGTTGAGGAATGTTCTAGAACAAGAATACAACATGCCATTTTAGACCATGTGAGGTTGACAGAAATCCAGCTATAGGTTCTCAACTACTTCGTATAAGACTGTATTTTAACTGTTTGCACTTGTTATGCAACGGCTGTGTTTTAGTAACAGCTAGGTGTTTGGAGTCGTTTTCCAGGCTGTCGTAGCACAGCGGTGTACTGACATCGAGATGAGTTACCGGATCTCCCGGTTAATACACCCGTCACCCCCGCCACGAGGTCAACGTCCCTCTCCGAACCTCCAATCGGTCGTCCACAAAACGGTGTCGCCCTCAACCCCCTCCCCCCGTTAAATAACGTAATTTCTGTGGTGCGGCGCCACGACCAGGGACGCAGGCTGTCTCGTGTGCGTTTGGGAAGCAGTGGGACGGAGTCGAGAAAGGAAGGACTGCTGAAGTGTGGAGCGGCTGAGTAGATAATGGCCCGGAATAGACGAGGACAGGAGAAGTGCAGATAATGGTGGGATGTCGCGGCAGGGCACGGACGAGTCGGTGTGGAGCTGGTTGGCCCTGTGACAGATTATCTTGACACATGTACCTCCTGCAGATACCTCACAGAGAGCTCCCCTTCTCTCCCCTCCTCATTTCTCCACCTCTCCTCACCTCCTCCACCGTCCCTCCGCCCTCTCGACTCCAGTCGTTGGTTTCCCTCTTTCCGCTTCCCGCTACCCTCTCGCTCAACTCTCCTTATCTTCTTGACCCCCTCCCTCACAGGTCTCCTCTGGTGGGAAAGGACCCGAGCTATGGTGAAGTAGGATTTATTTAGTCAGGGACTGATAGACGGACTGAGGCCATCTGCAAAGTCAGAAAAGAGCGGGTTGTGTTGGGCTGGCATTTGGACCTGGGTTCAAATGCCTTTAGAAATGTTTCCAGTACTCTTAAGGTCTTACCCTACCTTGCTTGGAGGGACAACGGCAGACATTGGGTTCTGTCAAGACATTTCTATCTGTCTATTAAGCCATCCAGGCTAAATCAAGGGCAGATAAAGTGTTTGGCCTGCATGTGAAATACTACTTGAACCCGTTTCTGCCGGCTGGCTGGCCTTACTGATCTGCCCTTACATCCTCAGGAGGATTTAAGAGGAGAGCAAGGAGAGTAGAGTGAGCGGGAGCTGAGAGAAATTGAGAGAAATGCATTTTATTTCACACGGCTGAGTTTCTAGCATTGCAATATAAAAAATCTTCTCCGTCTCTTGAGTGCTTAAACGTTCCCACTCTGGAAGTCATCCCCTCTCTGGAGGGTGGAAACGTGACATGATCTAACCGTACACAAACCAGCCTGGCCATGGGGCGCCGGCCTGAAAGAACAGCGGAAGAATTTCTGAAAATGCGTGGTGTTTAAAACGCCGCACGCTAGCTCCATCAGCTAGTTGAGTCCCGCGGGAGAATATCAGCAAAGGCTTCAGGATGCACAGCAGCAACGATGTGTGTTAGCTGAGCTGACGTTAAAGGTGATGCTGGTGTATTTCTGTTCAGCTCGACCACCCACGGTTTCCACATGCAAGCCTTCTGATCTGAGTCATAGGCTGCCTGTCCAGGTCAACCTGCTATTATAAAAATATATCGACGGAAACATATCAAGCAATTTCTGCACATTCTCCTCCTTGTCCTAACCTCGACGCCTCTCCTTCTTGGTCTCTCTCATTCCTCTCTCTTCTTCCCTTCCCTCTCAACCTCTGTCGTCTCTCTAGCTCCTCTCTCTGTATCCCCTCTTCCAATTCCTCTCCCTCCCTCTCTCCCTGCAGCTCTGTCATTATAAATCCCTCCCTAAGCTATTCACAAAAAAGGATAATAAATAAAATCCAATCTGTTGCGTCGGTTCATTGCACCGGTTCTCCTCAGGGTGGAATGTTATCATCACTATCTATGAATGCCATCCTGACCACGCGCAACACCACGGCACGCGGCGTCTCCGCCCCAAATGGTTCCCTATTCCCTGCCCGCCCCGGTTGAATCAAGTGCACTAAATAGGGAACTGGGAGCCCATCTCTGTCAGGATGCCTGCACCAGAGATACTGTGTCAGAAAACACGGTTAGAATAGGTCATGGCGGCCGGAGGGATAATTAGCCGGGTATTACTGGGTCCATGCTCACGGCTGCAGCCGGCACAGGCCGGGGTCCTATGGAGAGGTGCCAAGTAAACCATGTACCGCATCCATCCAACTGCTATGAAAGATTCCCACATAACAGCGCAGTAAGATGAATTCGTAACGTCCCGGAATAGCATTGGTGTCACCCATCACGCTCAGACAACAACAAGGCTATGCAGGGCACGTTCTTCAGGCTCTGTAGAGGCAGGTTGTATCGTTTGAACAGATGTACTCATGTGGGGTTTTTTTGGGGGGGGGGGGGTTCTGTTTAGAAGTGCGTCCATATCACCCGCTAATCAAAGGCTAATACGGCGGTAGTGTCATCGATACAGCCAATGACAGCACGCCGGCGACGGCTCAAGCCCATTGGTTGGTTTGCACATAACGATGTAGACGAGGGAATGGATTTGAAAGCGCTGACTGTCTGTCAAACAAACACACGCCCGCATCTCGGTCTTGTTGCATCATCAAAGCCGGACGGACGGGCGGGAAATGCAGCTCAGACAGTCCCGTTTCCTCTCCTTCCTCCCCCTCTCCACCCTCTCATGGTTCTCTCCTCGCCCTCTCGAGTCTCTCTCCACTCTGAAATGACACGTTCCCTCGTTCACCTCGTCTCACTTCACTTTAAAGCCGCTGTCGAGTCAAAACGCCAGACAGCCTGTCGCTAGTATAAACAGCGCACTGGCGCTCTTAATGAAGTCGAGCAAAAATAACAAAGAGAACCAGTTAGGTTTGCGGAGATATTCACATTAGCATTTTGCATTTGTTCATTTTTATAGTCAATACATGTCCAATTCTCTTCATGAGAATCAACACGTGTCTGTTTATAAAAGAGAGGTAATGGAAACCATAGTCATCGTGCAACTGGAACATATCATTCCTTGTGCCCTGTTTCTGTAAGCTTCCTGTTCCACTGATGTGACACAAAATGTTTTGCTTCAGAAAAAGAGTAGCCTAGCTTGTTCTGTATGTACTAGCATGGTTTCATTGCAAATTGACACTATTGTCTATATACAGTGTATTAGGGTCAAAGGTTACATGCTATATAGGGAATAGGGTGCAATATTGGACTTAGCCAATTGCTTTTATCTTTGAGATTACTCTTCTCTCATCAATACTTTAAAACAGCCTTCTAATGTGCTTATTTACGTCCTGTTAACTATTTATATTTACAAGCAGACATTGTCATTACTTATAGATGCTGTTGGTTCCATCTCCCTTAAATAATGCACCCTTTGTCCCTGTCTAAAGGGACGTGTTGTACGGACGGGAACCCCCTCTGGTTCCCAAGCACGAGGACAATTCTTTGGGAGCAAAAGTGAACAACGTATTCGATATGTATGTTGGAAAGTGGGCCGTTGTAGTTTTCCCAGAAGACCCAATGTCTTATTTATTAGAAATTAACAAACGTTCACCCTTACTTTCCCTGCTTTTGTTGCAATGTAATTGTTTTAAATGTTTCTTTGAATGTTGTTGTGTAGTAGTTGTTCCAATGTACTGCTCCTCAGCCACTGTAGGTGTGACAATAAAATATTTTTTACTCTAAGTCACATATTGTAGTTGTTTAGTGTCACAAAGTAAATTTGTTTGGCTTATTAGTTTGATTATGAAGTCATGTTGCTCTAATTCACATAGTGAAATTGTTGATCTATAAGTGACGTAGCAAATATGATTATCTAGAAGTCACATGGGGATGTTGTTTATATTGAAGTCACTTAGTGAAACGATATATCTATATTGATGATCCCCGTATTCTTGACCTTTACATGGTTGATCCAGATTTACTTACTTCTGTTCTGTCTAAATGCTATTTGCTGTTTCTCTACAGTCTAAAACGTATCTCCTGTTTCTGTTCAGTCTGAATGTGATTTCCTCTTTCTGTTCAATCAAAATGTTATTTCCTGTTTCTGTGCAGACTAAATGATATTCTGGGACGTGTGGACACGGTTGTTTACAAGCTTGCTGTGTCTTTATTAGTCTACAGGGGCTGGAAAAACCGTCTTATTGTGTAACTCTCTCCTCTTCTATCTCTCCTATCTCTATCCCTTTTCTCTCTCACTCCTAACTCCTGTCTTTTCCTTTTCTATTTCCCTCTTTTTCTCTCCCGCCGTCTCCCTCTCTCCATTTCTCCTTCAGTCCCTCCACCCCCCACCCAACAATTCAAAGCGCCTCTATTGGCCTGGGAAGCACATGTTCACATTGCCCATGCCAAGTGGAAAATAGAACGTGATTAAACAAAACATTGATAAACCAATCAGAAATGAAATCAGATATTCCAAGTAAACATCATGCACAAACAAAAAAAGGTTCAAAGGGATAAACGTTTCGGCCGCTACAACATTACCCCCCCCCCCCCCCCCAGAACACACGCACAGGACATGGCGGACATCTTTTAGAAAACAGTATTTTAGTGAAGCTCCGTACAGAAATGGGTCAAGCTTGCGCACATCGTAGCAGGAGGACAGTGTGATTCAGTGTGACTTGCTCTCCCCCGCAGGCCTGTACAACAGCGTGGACAGCTGGATGATTGTCCCGAACATCAAGCAGAACCACTACACGGTGCACGGCCTCCAGAGCGGAACGCGCTACATCTTCTTCGTCAAGGCCATCAACCAGGCGGGGAGCCGCAACAGCGAACCGGCCCGACTGAAAACCAACAGTAAGTCCCCCCCCCCTCGACCCTCTCTCTTTCCTCAGCTCTGGGAACGCTTTGACGGGTGACTGTCGCTCTGGAAACAAACGGAACAACAGCTTGTCTGCTAAAACGGTTGAAAAGGCTGGCCAAAATTCGGCGCGCGCTTACAGGCAGGGGGTGAACAGACGGATCGCGCTGCTCGTGGGTGCTCATATCCAGCTCATAGTCCCAATGAGTTCCGGTTCAGTGTACTCTAGTGGCCTGCGTAGTGTCCAGACCTCAAACGTGTAGAGATGAGACGGACCAGGCAGTTTTCGGCGTGAATGCACCACTGTCAAATCAGTTTCAACAGTGTGATGCCAATGCGTCTGGATGGACACAGGGGAACTGACTCGACACCCTGGAGAATCCACAGAACCAACAATTCACAACGTCCTTGAGGAAATTAGCCACCGATTGTTGACCTTTTTTTAAGTCTCAGGAAAAACCAAATCTCCCGGTCCCTCCGACCACGAAACCAACAGTAAGTCCCCCATTCCTTGGACACCATGCCTCCAGGTTCCTTGTACTTCGGACCTTGTCTTCACAGCAGCTTACCACAGCCTGGGGCTCTGCTTTACGGGTAAACCCGCTGCCCCCAGGCCATCGATTTAGAAGGTACAGAACAGCCACTGGCTGGATAAATGAGAGAAAGGTGTTTATTGGTATGCGTGCGCTGACTGGGACCGACGCCACCCGAGCAGCGATAACGACCCCATTAAACTTGTCCTTCCTCCCCTCCACCCCTCCCTCCCGATGCCACGATAAGTTGGCTGGCGCCGAGAACTTTCCCTCAAGTACAACGTCGCTACACCTCTACAGCCCGGGCCTGTCTCCCTCGCTCACTGTCAGGTCTTCAATTACTTCCAAAACGCCCCCGTTCCAGCCGGATAGGCACTGACAGCATTAAAATGGATTATTGCATCAGAGAGGCTTTGGAGTCACCCAGGGGGGAGGTTTAGAGGTGAAACATGGGGTATCGGGAGCTCGCAGAGAGTTAGCCTGTCCTCCTGCTCTCCTCCCTCTGTCTCTCTATCGTCCCTCCATCTCTCAGTTCCTCTCGCCTCTTGTTGGTGGAGCCGTGGGCTGTCGAGTGGGGCCCGGCGCCGGCCTGAACTTACCTGGCAGTGGCCCCTCCCCCCTCCCTTCTCCTTTCCTCGGGTACCGGCAGAGCCGCTCTAGGCTTCCTGTGTCAGTTAACCCCCATAGATGTCCTCTCTTCCTCCCTTCTCTCTCCCTGGCCCAGCTCTGGCAGCAGACCATGATAGTAGCATTTGGAAGCAGACAGACGGACTGTTTTCACATTGGCATTTCAGTCATTTAGCACACACTCTTATCCAAAGCAACTTGCAGACAGACTTTGACAGAGAGGAAGAGAGAAGGTGAGTGAATGAGGGAGAGACTGATAGAGAGAGCAGTAGAGGGAGGGTGAGAATGAAGCTGTTAACAGCACGTCCACCCACTCCAACTCACATGTTTGGTGCAGATTACTCCCTGTATTCTATACTAGACAGGCACCTGGCATTCTTTATCACTGGAAGCAGCTAGCTAGCACAACACCGCAATCTCAATGCTGTTTCTGTGACAGTTATGGATGGGCAGTGCTCCTTATCCCTTTCTTTCATTAATATAGACAGGAAATGCCTGTTATTCAATTGCGGTTACTGGTAAAAAGAAAATGGTTCACCCCTACAACATCCTCATTTTACCTCCACAGTTATATGGCGAAAAGCCCCCCCGAGAGGCAAAGCCTCTGAGTACGTTTTACGTTTTAGCCAAAGCCTGAAGCCTCCGCAGTGTCATGAGAGGCTTTTTCCTGTTGTCATGCTTTCCGGTGCGCTGGGCTTGAGGAGAAGCAGCTTGGAGATTTTAGCTTTAGCTTGTCACATTTCAGCCTTGCTTGCAAAATACATTTCGCTTAATAGCGGCGACCAGCAACGTCAAGGCTGTAAACCCATCCGACAGAAATACCACCGAGAAACAAATTAGAACTTGATGTTATTATACAGGTCTTATACGGGCTGGTATGGGTTTCTATTCCATCATCATCATTCTCAGACAATGCGTAGTTATCCACAGTATGTGGAGTCTGGTACACATATAATTTCATCAACAAACGCCAATGATTAGCATTTAGCTTTGCTAAAGTTAGTTACGTTTAGAGTTGTAACCAGGTTAAGTGCAGGCTTCGGTTAAGCGTTAATAGTACCATGACATTTTGCCGGTGGTCAGTAGCCAGCCTGTCGAGCATCTTCAGAGGGACTGTCCGTATAACGCTCCGACGGGATTGGTGAATGCATCCCGGGGGCAACTGCAGAGGTGGCTGAGGGGGGTGTTGCAGGGGGCGTGCCCAAGTCCGGTCGGCCTTGTCCACTGTGATCATGTCCTCCTACACACCGCTCGTCTCGCCAGCCACGGCCCGCGCCACAACCCATCAGATCACCGCTCTCCCCCTCTCTCTTCATCGTCCCCCTTGCCATATCTCCGTCCCGGTGTCTGTGTAACCCAAGGCCGGAGCTGTCATTTAGTCCACGTCTGGCTTTTGTTTTTCTTTCTTTCTTTCATTCGTCTTTTTTCTTCTTTAGCCATCCGTGAGTGTCACAAGAACAGCATCCAGATGTTATGATGTTGCGCTAGCCGGCTGCTTCCAGTAATGAACAGAATGCCACGTGCCTGTCTACTACAGGACACGCGGAGTAATCTGCACCAAACATGAGTTGGAGTGGGTGGACGTGCTGTCACAGCTTTATTCTCCGTCCCTCCCTGCCTTCCTCTCTGTCCCTTCCCCCAGCTGTCTGGGAAGGTTATATCGTGGCCAGGGCTGGACCATATATCATATTTTACTACATTCCAGTCTTAATGTAAGGAACAGTTTGGATTTTAACTGCCTATTCCGCAACGGTATTTGAACGTTCAGTTTGTTTTAATGTGATAAGCATCTCCGGTGCGTGTAACATCCTCTCTTACAATAAGAATCACTGTAGTTCGCTGTCTCCTGCGCACTTCTTCCCACAACCCGTCTCGCTACCTGGGACGTCCCCTTCACTCTGTTGTGATGAAACAACAGCTAGTACAGCGCTATCCCACCAATTCAATTCAAGAACTCCTCTTACCTTTGGTTTCTCGCCGCCCCCTCGGCACAGGAACTAATAACCGATGTGCAGCGAATTGATTGCCGTTATGGTGCCTCTCCTTTATGTTACCACAACTGTTCTTGGTGAAATGGATTGAACAGCTGGAAGCAATCAGAAAGTCTACGTTGCCATCCAGGGCTCATTCTATTTGGTTGGCGCTTTTAGACTTTGGCGTTGATTTAAAACACACACACGTACACACAGAATGCATCCCGTCAACTCAGTGAATACGATGTCGATGTATTGTGATTTCTCCTTGTTTCCCAACCTGAGTTATGGGGACTCTCCTATCTCTCCTCTTAATGGCATGTCATCGTATAAGCCAGTGTGTGAGTTTACAAACGTACGTCTGAAAACGCATTTACATGAATTCCCTTACTCCGACACCCATTCCTAAATGACACTCTTTTACCTACGAAGTGCTCTAACTTTGGCTAGAGCGCCACGGCGTTGCCACGGCGTTGCCCCGGTGTTGAGCAAATGGATCCGGTGAGACAGAATATGACACTACCCGCATGAGTGGTAAAGCAGTGGGTCTGTCTCCCCCCCACACTTTCTCCGGCACGGAGAACATGTTACGGTATGGCGACAGTCCACTCTGAAAACACACATGCATTAATCATACTTCTGAAAGGGTTGATGAGAGAGAGAGAGAACACGAAGGAGTTTAGTGTGTGGCCTTCCTGCCACTGTCACCCATTCCTCTTAATTTAACTGCAATCCAACCATGTGAAGCAGTGTGTGTCTCTGTGTCTGTGCAGGTTTTTTGAAGAACAATTGTAAACACTATGAGATGAAAAGAAAAAGGAAAAGGTTATTTTATTCCAGGCATGTGTGTTCCGTGTTTTCCCACATGGAACAATGGAACTTAAAGTCTGGTGCAGTTATAGTGTGTTCCGATTGCCAAGGCGTCTAGAGTGTAAATGGGGGATGTAGCTAGCATGTTACAGCAGATGTTGTTCTTTTACAGTTGTTTTTTTCCCCCACAAAGATGCCGCGCATCTGTAACATGATCAGTTGTGTATTTCTCTTATTTCACATTAATTTAACCAGGTAAGCCAACTGAGAATCGATTGTCATTAACAAGGATGACCTGGCTGAAGGCATAACAATTGCAAGACACCGTTTAGTTACAGAAAAATACAATCAAGAGAACAGTGCGGAATGGAATAGGCAGAGGAAATATACCGATAGGATAGTAAGATACACTGTTTTCCACGGTACGAGGTGATTCATATACACATATGAATAAGAAGTGATCAGGTAGTAAGTAGCTCAGCCAATTTGTTTGTGAATGAGTGAATAAAATATCTATATATACATACGTACATACGTACATACATTTTTACAAATAAACACTAACTTACCAAATAAGAGGTGATTAACAAAGACATTGCGATGTCATGAAAACGAGCTGCACAGTACTGTTTACCAATCAACAATGTTCTACAAACTGGGCAGAATAGAGATTGGCCTTTAACAGTTTGGGTCTGGTTTGTCACCTCATTTGAACGGAAGAATGTCAGCTGCAGCTTTCCAATCGAAAGGGAATTTCAGAATTTAGTAGTGAGAGATTGAACAGCCTGGCAATAGGCACTCCAATTATAGCTGTGGAAAGCTCCAGAAAAAAGGGATCCAGCTGATTTGTATGGGTCCAAATTTTGGAGCTCTTTCAGAAGTCTCCCTTACCTGAGCCGAATGGAAGCTGAAATTGAGAGAGTTCTGAGGTAAAACTACATGGGACGGGAGAAGTGGTGTCGGCGGTGGGAATAGGCATGACAGATATGAATTTGTGGGCCAGCCAGTGGTTGTTTAAGCTTTCAATAATTCTGTCTTTGTCAGATTTAACGGTGTTCGCAACTTTTAGTGCTGCAGGCAGCTAGGAGGAGGCGTTTTATTTTCCATGGACTTAACAGCAGCCCAGAATTTGGTTGGGATAGAGCCCCTGGCAGCACATTTTTGTTTGTAGAAACCTGCCTTAGCTTTCCGAATTGACTGAGGGCACTGGTTCCTAGTTTGCCTGGAGAGTTGCCAGTCAGGGGCTTTTTCAAGGCTGTAGCTACACGCCAGAGTCTGTTTGCTATGGATCGGCTTAGCCCATCCGACGGTGAACCACGGGCTGTAGAAAATTGTTTTCAAGCACATTTTGTTTGAGCATGTTCATTAAGGACACTGCCAAAACAATTTTTAAAATAGGAACAGTCATCCAGAACAGAGGGGATAGATGATCTCTATCTATTACATCTATCTGTCTCATTGTCCGGTAGGTCTACAACATGGTCATGTGCCTGGGTTGACCAGTCCCCTGACCTGCCACGTTGGGAAAACGCTTCTCTACGCAACTACCTTTGTCTCATTTTCACTGACTTGGAAACTAACACAGTCTGGTTCCTCTGCTTCAAAGCTTCTCGTCGGCAACCAAGCCGAGCGCGTCAGCTCCCTGACAGCGTGGGTAATCCGGTCGGAAGGGAATGAGGGCAGCTTGTCGGAACGCATTGATTAATTTACGAGCGTATTGATTTGGAGGGATCGAGTGCGCGCCTTTGTCTATCTGGTCCGGCTCCTCTGGGCTGCTCCGAGTCAGCGCAGCTGCGGCCATATTGTGTCTCTGTATCAGGCTAAGTGTTGATGTCGTCTGAATAAAGCCGAGGTTTAATCAGGCCTCGGATACAGTCGGGCCCCGCCAGGCATCTGGTTACAGCTAGGCCCGGCTGAAAATATCACATGACAGCTGCTCCCAAGGGCATCGCTGTTTACTTCCTGGGAAAGGACGCGGGATAATATTTACACTGCTAGAGCACTGGTGACATGCATCAACACACGCATACACCGACGTTGACACACACACACACACATACGCACCAAACAAGCTCATACACACACGCGTTCACCTCTGTGTGAACACGCAAACAATCAATCACCGTAGCACGCCGATGACATTCGCAAAGCCCCCACGGTCCGATGTGGAGGAGCTAGCTAACAGACCCCGAGTGTTTATTAGCTGCTCGACAGACTCACTCTGTCTGTCTGCGTCTTGTCGTTTTTATGTATTTATGTGTGTTTGTTTCTTTCTCTCATTCTCTCGCGTCACTCCCCTGTGTCTTTGACCATGCCCTTCTCCCTCCACCCATCCGCCCCCAAGGCCTGATCGCGCCAGCCCAACCCAGTATACCGGAGACATGCCCTAACTCGAGGGTCAGCGGTCGTCTGATTGAAGGCGGATTTGAGAAGGTCGCGTTTAAGGGGATGATCGAATTTCGCTTTGAGTCCAATAAACGCTTTAGTCCAAGCCGTAATGTTCCCTTTCTACTAAGCTAACATGTGGAATTGTTTTCAGATTTCCATACCATGAATAATTGAGCGATTTCATCTTATATGTAGGTCTGCAAGAAAACATTTCACAATTATTTAAAACGAACATAATACAAGGCTTTATTGCCATGGTGTGAACAGGTGTGTAAAACCTATGTACTCGACAGATGATTCATTAGGAAGCGTGTTTGGAAGCAGATTTGTTATAATTGTTACAGCGAAAGTTTACCTTTTAGATGGACTCTGATGCGTGTGTGTCGTAAAGCGACACACATTGTCATGTTCCTCAGAGTCCACTAACTGAGGTGGATAATTGTTTTTGTAGCTCCAACTGTTTGCTCCATACTGTCGGTTTTGTGATAAGACAACTTCGGGAGGAAGACGTGGGCGTCAGACCGAATTTCCAATGCTGTGCAGTCTGTGAAACTCACAGCCAGAATCCAGAGACACAATATGTTCCGCAGTCTCTCTACTTTTAGAATATGTAACTTACTAAAACACGACAAGCAGAAGATTTTGTGCCTATTGTCTTTTCCAGATGCTTTTTGACATAACACAGAATTTCCCAAGCCTTGTTCAATTCAATCACAAATGGCTTATATGCTGGCAGATTTGGAAGAGCCCAATGGACAGTGTTGGGGGAAAAACAGGAAGTAAATTCCATAAACACATAGAAATACTGTATATGTATAACAGAACATAATTATGTCACTCCATCTCCTGGGTAGTCGACTGCAGGAGGTTTCAATTCACGGTATTGCTGTAACGATATGTTTTTTTGTCTCTTGTTCTCTTGCTTCCTGTCTTTTCAAATTTGATTTCATACTTCAGTTGGCTTTCATTCTGTAAAATTGCTAGTTATCAGAAATAAGGCAATTTCTGGTTCGTGTCTAACACCCTCCTGACTGATGTAGTTAGGTCATCAGAAATCTACCATTGGATGTCTTGACACTTGCCTGTTTTGTTAAGGGATCCCCAGTTTATGAAGTTCTACCTGTGTGAATGAATTGTGACAGGCAGGCGTGAAGTTATATGTCCGGAACAGCACCTTTCCTGTATATAATGCATTACAGTCTTGTCAAAACTGGTACACTACCTAGGGAATAGAGGGACGTTTCCGTTGCAGCTATCATAATAAATAGAGATGCCCAGATGGTTTGTCCCA
Source organism: Esox niger (assembly GCA_016801105.1). Lineage (NCBI taxonomy): Eukaryota > Metazoa > Chordata > Actinopteri > Esociformes > Esocidae > Esox > Esox niger. The sequence goes on from JACXGJ010005265.1 coordinate 33,865, forward strand.
TGCTGTTTAAAAGTGGAATATAGGATGAAAAAAATGTCACCGGGGCTGTCCTCTCCACACAGCCAAGTAATGAAAAACCCGGCACTTGGCGTGTTGAACCGGCTTCTGCCCAGCGCTTAAGACACAATCTAGTGTCACTGTTTCCTTGGTGCCATACATACACATCATAGTGAATGTTGTGGTGAAATGCTTGCACTTTGGCCCCTAAGCTCTGCAACTCATCAAATAAAGTACATGTCAATTGAAAAATGTCTGTGCAAGTACAGTTTCAAATGTTAAAGAAACAACAGTAAACAGAGTATACATTAAGGTGACGAGTGTTGAAAGCGGTGCCATTCGTCGGACCAGACGATGATGTGTCCAGGCTAGTTGGGCAGGGCTTGGCCCAACTCCAGACCTCACAGCATCCTGATCCACTTTGATCCACTCTCAAGTTGAACAGCATGCTAGAGGGTGGGATAGATCCATCGGTTCGGTTGGTTCCTTGGGCACAGTTCAGGTGGCCAAACATGATGGAGGTGTGGGATCTGAGCATTAACAACTACAATATGAATGTACGGTGTCATTGGAAGTGAATGTGCCTCGATAATGAGAATAACAGGAAACATCTCTGTTTAGATGATCTCTTTCTAGACTGCACTCTGGTAACCACAGGAATGTTTGCATTGACCAGTTGGTATGGGGGTTACTGTCTTGGCTTTGCTAGGTAAACACACCCCTCAATGTATTTAACAGCTTGGAACCAACATTACAGTGAGAAGAGTAGAGAAGAGACTTCGTGAGATGGGATTGAGGTTGTGTAAGGAAGACCTGGTCCGTAACCTCATGAACAGACTATCAATATGCTGCAATAAACAATGATCTACTCTCTCCCTTGACAACCGGGTACGCGGGTTATTATTTACCACTATACGACGGCTGATTTGAGGTGACGTGGTCATCTACCGGCCTCTCGAAGCACCCTGCGGTGAGTGAAACGCGTACCACCTGGGCGCGGTAAGCGTGACTTTCATCGCCTCGCAGTTGACGTACACAATTGTCCGCGTTTAGAGTTTCGTGTGGACGTTGCCATTGGTTTCTGATTTGCATATATTTTTGAAGTCTCTGTAGACACCATGTCCTCAACGCATAAACCCTTTAACAGATTCTGTGAAGTATATTCCATTTCCATTCGGTTCATTCTGCGGACGCTCTTATCTTTTGTTTTCTCCCCGGAGGCCTTCCTAAACATTTCCCCGTCTGCCTGGTCAAAACAGTCCTAAAGCACTGGATACAGATTACTGGGGCCAGCGATGTACAATCCTTAACACCGGTGACTCCTGTGAGCAGAACGTAGGCTTCGTCTGTCTCTCTAAAAGGGTGAGCAGGGGAGGCTGCACCAGTACGTCAGCAAGGGACTAAAGCAATTATCAAGCATTAAATACTTTGTCCACAACAAAATCCGAGTACACAGTTTCTAGTTCCTTCCAGGCTCAATGCAGTTTCTCAGGTGCCTGCCTGGTATCAGCCTGATTTCAGCAGCAAAGAGAATGTCGGATTATGCCAGCCAGATATAATGGTGTGCTCTAGGATTCCAGGTTAGGACAGCAACATGTTTTGAGTTTTTGTATGTTTTGATAGTCACACCATTAGTAATTTGCCATGAAATACGTATATGCCCACTTTGCATTTAAGGAGTTTTTTTGGGGGTTCTGTCAGCACGATAAACAGAGAATCCAGGAATGACTGGGGATTGGTCAGAGGGGGGTAGCCAACATTCTGTGAAGCAAATTTTATTCAAGCTATAAGGCATAAGCAGTTGTGGTACAGTATATCCATTCGTATTGCTGTTCTTATTTCTATTATACACTGGAAAGGACAGATAAAAACTCTTCAAACAGTTCCGTTGATATTCTACATCCAGAGCCAGTTTCAGGCATAAGCAACATAACCGGTCACTTAGGGCCCCTGACTGCTAGGGAGCCCCTGACCACAATTGATCCCTGACCGCATGCGGGGGTCGCAAATCAAATTTTACTTAGGGCCCCCAAAAGGCTAGAGCCGGCCCTGACTACAGCAAAGCTTTAAGCATTAAAGACTTAAAGTATAGAAACGTCTAATGTCCCCCTGAGGAAATCCGCACTTTGAGACCATCCATTTTATTGTCTAGAGATTGAACTTTGGGGAGTAAAAGGCTTCATTGCTGTTGTCTATTCAGCCTATTTCAGAGTCTGATTAGGGCTAGCCTCCCCCCTTCCTCCCCCAATCCCCCCTCTTCATCCCTTCATCCTTCCCCTGCTAATAGACTTGTGTTCTCACAATGTCAAGGACTTACATCTGTAATGACTTCTGTATTACCACACAAAAGGTAACATCTAATCCGAGTTTTGAAAAACTGTAATCTGTACCTCACATTGTTCTGTTATTCATTCTCAGCAACTGGCTGACACTTCCAAATTGCCCTGCGTTGGTCATCAGCCCCACAAAGCTTTCCTCGACTGGCTGACATCATCATACGGCTTTACTGGCCGACGCCTCTCTCCTGTTCGACATGCTCTGAACTTTGACCGGGGCTCAGAGGGTTCAAACTTCGTGGACTGTGTAGGGCGTACGCCACCACCTGGCATCTGTGGTAACGAGACAGAACCCTCTAGTGACTTGAACCCTGAGTGACACATCTCCAGTGTAGGAGTGACGCTGCTTGAGCCCCGTGCGTTTGTTCACCGACCCCGCTGGTTGCGCGTTTGAAACGGCTTGCTCCGGTCTGTTGTGCGCCGCATGCTCGTTTGTCCTTTGTAACCGTCACGTGCCGCGGCTTAGCCCGCATGCCGGAGCAGTCCCCGGGAAACGCGTCAGAGCGCCAGAGGGCGCGTACGAAAAGGGCTGCGCTCGCAGCGATAAGACGCTCAAAGCAGAGAGCCTATTCATGTAATTGGCGTCTAGCAGCCCGCTGCCAAAGCGTCTCATATCCGTGCACGGCAATGCGCACGCGCACTCGGAATGAAGATTACTGGGCGGGCTGGGAAGCGGAGCGGGGGGGTTGGAAGGAGCTTCATTGTTGCTCATTAAGCCCCGGAAGAAGACAACGAGGGATGGAGAAACGGGAGATTGCAGGTGTCAGTTAAATGTCAGGTCCACCAGGGCAAAGTAAAACCACTCTTTCCTACACACACAATAAGCAACATCCGAGTCCTATACAATACACACCTGTTTCTTAAACAAGGGAGAGGCATTATGTCCACGGAAACACTCAGGGTGTGATCCCAGAGCCATGACCTGTCTGTCTGTTTGCCTGTCTCTCCCTGCAGCGGCTGATTCTGGATGACACCTCCGATACCTGGAACACCCTGGCCTCTCAACGTCATTGAAGTTAAAACCCGTTTCTCTTTCTCTCCTCGCCCCTCTCCGCGCGCCCTCCCTCCCCTCCAGGTCAGCCTTTCAAGCTGGACCCGAAGACGGCCCACAAGAAGCTGCGTCTGTCCAACGACTGCTTGACCATGGAGAAGGACGAGAGCTCCCTGAAGAAGAGCCACACCCCGGAGCGTTTCAGCAGCACCGGGTCGTACGGGGCGGCCGGGAACGTGTTCATCGACAGCGGGTGCCACTACTGGGAGGTGTTGCTCGGAGCCTCCACCTGGTGAGTTGCTGTGTCGACCCGGTTAGCGCCGTTCAATACACTCACAGCCGCTGACACACTGAAAGCTCAACTGCATTTTGGATTAGTGGATGACAACATTGGAGAGTGAGGTAGAGGAAGAATGACATGAGAGGTGATTGGATGAAGAGAAAGAGGAACAGCATCTCCAGTGAGATTCACTACACTGTTCTAGACCATTCTCAAAGAATAATTCAAGAAAGTTGCACATTTCCAGGTATACAGACCATCAAAAATAAAGCCTGAGAAGCTATATTCAGCTATAGTGGAAATCTAAATCTGAAAAAACATTTATTTTTATGGCTATAATCCTATACCCGTTTCAAAACAACTTTATTCTCTCGTCTTCTTAGGTTACATTTCAAGTGAATGACAGTGCAACGCTCCCACGAAATGAACGCCTGTAGTGTAGTGTATTTTCTGTACACTTCAGCATACTCCCTAGACATCATTTACAGTGTATAATTACAGTGGGAAATTCTAGACAACATTAGGTTTATTGATTGTGTAATACCTTTTTATTATAATGTTGTCAGTTCCTCTCACCAGGGTGAAATTAGCATTTGGTAGTGTCATTGTATTTCATTGGCTTTTGTTTTACTTTTTTGTATGCAAGTTAATATGGTTGTCAGTGTTTGTTTGTGTTTGTGGTTTTATCGATATAGTGGGAGATACAGTAGGAGAAGCATGTTTATTGAAAGAAAATCTAGAACACATTCAAGAAAAGTTGGGCAGCAGTTATGAAAAACTGTAAAATGTCAACAGAAGAAAACACACCTTGAAAATAACGTTTCCTACAAACTCTGTCTAATCTGTGCATAATTCAAGGTGAATGAGGTCCTCGCAGTTACTCATCAATACCTACATTACAGTTTCATAGAGTTTTTCAAAAACTCACACCATGTTGATTAATGCCCAGTCTTCTCACACACTATTAAGCACTATACTGCAAACCATATTATGTGTTAAATAAACTTGGCCCTCAGATGCCAAAACGAAGCATCACATTCAATGACACTACTGACTTCCCATTGCACATACGCAGAAGTTGAAACCACTTTAACTGTGAATGATGTGTAGAGAGTACGCTGAAGTATACCAGAAATACACAAATACCACAATTGTTCATTTTTGTTGGGGGGGTTTCGCACTATAGTTCACCAAATCTTGAAATTCTGCCCCAGGCGACAAAGAGAGCAAAACGGTATAGTTATAGTAATTTTGGATTATAGTAAAAAAAAGAATAAAGCCTCAGCATCCTGTCTCTGACCTGGGCCAAAGATTGTTACATACTTCTCAGGCAATATTTTTGGACTGTTTCTACATCTTGAAAGGTGCCATTTACATGAGTTGTATCAACCCTACATCCTTGTTCACAATGGGTAGTTCATGCATGGTCTAACAACATGAGTGTTATTGATTCTACATTGGGATGGCACTGACAATTGTGCTATAGAAAGAGAGTTGTGTAAAGAGTTTTGCAAAAAAGGTTGAATGAAGCAGAAATGTGTGAAACCAGGTGAGTAGTGATTACATGTTGAGGTGAACAGTCTTACTTCAGGAACTTACCAAAATGCTTTAGTGTACATTATTCACAGAACCGGTTTTAGTGTGTTAAAACCGTAAGAGTAACAACTGGCTAATACCTTTGTGCTTGTATTTTAATTGAACACAACAGCCATTGGCCCTCCATAAAACCATAATCCCCTCCCACCTATCAGGTACGCGGTGGGCGTGGCGTACAAGTCTGCCCCGAAGAACGAGTGGAGTGGCAAGAACTCCTCCTCCTGGGTGTTCTCCCGCTGCAACAACAACTTCATGGTGCGTCACAACGGCAAGGAGATGCTGGTGGAGGCCAGTCACCAGCTGAGACGCCTGGGGGTCCTCCTGGACTACGACAACAACTCGCTGTCCTTCTACGACGCCATGAACTCCCAGCACCTTCACACCTTCGAGGTCAGCTTCCTGCTCCCCGTGGCGCCCACTTTTATGATCTGGAACAAGTCCGTCATGATCCTGTCGGGGCTCCCAGTGCCGGACTTCGTGGACTGTCCCGAGGAGCAGCAGGAAGGGATGACGACCCTGTGTCGCCAGCAGGATTCCCCCTACGTGACCGGTATGAAGGGCTGTCACTGAGACCTCGGACGGGGAGGAGACTGAGACCATTGTCGCAGAGAAGAGATGGGATCTGAGGGCTTTGGGATGTTTGAGTGCTGATAGGACACTGGACTGGGCTGGACTAACTCCTTAGGTTTGTGTGCACCAATGGGGAACTCACTTCTTTAGTTTGTGGGCCAATGGGTTTGAATCATCCTCCTTTTTTATCCTACTCCCCCCCCCCCCCCCAAACTGTCCTCCTTTCTCCTCTTTTCTTCTCCTCTTCGTATTTCTTACCTCTACCCTCACTGTCCGCTGTACCCCATAATATCCTCTCCCCTTCCTGCTCCATCCCACCTCCTCTGCCAACAGTCAGCAACTACCAACATCACCTGTACACCCA
>JACXGJ010005266.1:0-39991 GCA_016801105.1 Esox niger
ATATATAACATGATACACTGTAACCATTCGAACAAAATGCATTTTGATTTTCATTGCCTGGTGAATTGGCTTTATTTTTGTTTGTTACTGCCGGTAGTTTGACACAAATGCATCAAAACCTATCCTGAAAGGTCAACGTTTATTTTAGCAAATCCAACAAACATACAGGGAGAATATAAATACGGGCGTAAGAGACTTTACAGGAGGGTGTAGCGGGAGATTGGTTGATTACATTTGCCGACTGACCCAATGACTGTCGAAACTCGGATTTCTATCGATTTTCTGATACAAAGGCCATGCCTAACCTCGCAAATTTGGAAGTGTCTGCGAATGAGCCTTTATAGAAAAACCTATCATATATGTAGGTAATCGTAAATAACAATTAAATATTAAACGACTTGCCATACATGACTCAAACAGGGTAATCAGTGAATTATGTTTTAAGTCTCAGCCCGCTGAATAATTTCCAGTGGTGGAGCTCCTCGATGACATGTCTTCTTTACCGCTCTCTGGTCGCTACAGTATTTAATATCCACCACTAGGTGGCGCAACAATATTGTTGAATATAATTCCAGTACAGAATTCCCTCGCCTATATAGTGGGTTGGTGGCAGGAAAATCATGTGGAGGTCATGCCATGTCTTTTAAAATCTCATTTGTCAACTGATGGTGCAAAAACACATTTGATCTGGCCTGCACTTTAACAAAGTAATGAAACATAACAGTGCAAGTTTCCTCAAACGCGGTTGGTTGGTTACTATTCTGTATAGGTTGTTGGCTATTTAGGCCAACAGCCCATAGTTTGAAGTATGAGGTTTTGTCAAATGTATTTTCTTATTCCTAAACCAACACAATGAAGTGATAAATGTAAGGTACCCCGGAAAAAGTGCATGGAAATCAACTAAATGTGCCTCCTAAGAGGGTATTAAGGAACTGAATTACATCTGATGTTGAGCTTTGATCCGGTTGTACAGTACGGTGGAGTATCTCACTGGTGCACATCCGCTATATGCACAGGTGTGTTTGGTCCAGTTGCGTCTTGTAGGTTTCAAAACAACAGACGCATATAACACTCATTTCGATGTGGTGAGAAATAGATTCTCAGACTTTCCAATCTCTTTGATTGGCCAAACTGCTGCAAATTAGTCCGGAATGTAATATTTAATGTTAATGAAAACCAGGTGCCAGACGACCAGATGTCAAAGTGATGGATGCTTAAAAGTGTCGTAAATATTGTTTCTTTTGTCCTTCTCACGTGAAATCCAGCCCTGGCCCTCTGAAACACGACTACATACGTCGTTAACCTGCGGTCGTCCTCATTACAGCCACACTAAAGTTCCAGGGCCACTCAACCTTTCCGAACCTTTCAGAAGTGTTAACCTGTAAAGGACTTTAATGGTGTCAATTCCATTTGGATGAGAGAGGGTGGAGTCGTCAATGGGAGGCTTTAATAAGGTCCGATTAACATAAGAAGAGAATTAATAATAAAACACCCTAGGACATAACAATTTTAATACATCTGCGAGAATTCAAGTTAGTGAAACGTCAATACCTGCAAAAGGTTCAGAAAAATATCAGAAACACTGTCCTTTCTTAAGAGCATATTTAGGGCCGAAAACTAAATGAAGTTCATTAACATTAATTATAGCTAGTGGGGACTTGAAATGGAGAAGGTCTATAATGATCACTAACTCATTTGCCATTTCTGCAGATTCGTCAGAATCTCAAGAAACTGGAAACTTAATTAGCATCCATAGCAACGCAAAATCCACTGTCAAATTTGATTTGGAATAAGACTGTCCTGCACGCCCCATATCGCCGCTGGGATTAGACAGGTAGCCTTTGCAAAATCAGTGCCAAAGTGGCCTTGATCGAGTGAACTAAAATGTCAGAGGTAATACTTGATTAAAAAACGACTGTACATAGCCAAAAGTATTTAGGCGTCTTCAATATGTATAAAAAGTACATCGCCCGAATGAGGGCCAACCACAGTGCAGTGTGCCAACGCTGTGACATTAGTTAAGCCGCAATGACACTGGGTGTGATCGAAGCGTTAAGGTTTTACAGAATAATGGCTAACGGGCAAACCATTAATAATATTTAAATAAATAACAGTAATAATTAATAGTCGCAGCATGTATTGTTGCTGCACATCCTTTTACAGGCAATTGTTTGGCTCTAACAAATGTAATGGAAACAAACGAATAATAAGAGATTGAATTATTGTATAATTATTTATTCGCATAGTCATCACTCATCTGTGTAAACAAAATTAGAAATATTTGAATGATCTTCTAAATTCAATTAAAGATTACGGCCTGTAGTAGCTTAGATATACTAACCTGAAAGATTATTAAGAAATCTTAATTTAGTCATGAGACATTTAATTTGCCAAAACCTCATTTAGACTTGATTTGACGTGATCTATTCGATGATTTGGAAATTACAGTCGTCACATTCTGAACTAAAAAAAGCTTGGTCTACCGAGAGCAGCTTTATTTTGATTGTGACCCCTTTCGTTCCCCCGAAATATCTTATTTGTGGCAAACTATTTTGTATATATTTTAAATTTTGAAAATGAACGAAAATTTTAAGGCAGAAGTCTAATCGTTGATATAAAGACATTGCTTATTTCTAATCATTTGCATTTGCTATTGTGCATCATATAGACAAATCATATTCATGACTACATGTTGAATATTTAGGGCCTACCTATAACGATGAATCCATTAATCTCATCATTTTTTACTTCGATTTTGTCCTACCGTTAAACCTTCATATTAAAATACTAGGCCTACTGTACCTTATGCATGCAGTATACAGAAGACTGTTCTTAGCCCATGAGCGCGTTATAACAAAGCAAAAGGAGCTAAATTTGAGCAACGGGATATTCAGCACAGTTCGTTAGATGCTGAAATAATGACAGTCACACGATTGTAATTACGATAGTGTTATTTGGCGAAGCTGCACAATTAGAATCCGGAATCTATCAGTTTAACAACGATTAGTTGGTTGAATGTCCCCAGACGGAAAAAGAAAGAAACCTAATTAGCTACTGATACCGACCCCCTGTAAAGTAATCGCTGAAAGAGGAATACTTTTGACTGTTTTGGAGGAAAGGGTATAGTACACACCATTAACTTTTCAAACTATCTTTAAATCAGTTCAGCTGGAATTTCAGTTTACATTTAGTTTAGGGATTGTTTTTTCTTAAACCAAAGAGGCATAGCCTATGTATCAACTAAAGATTCCATACACTATCAATTTATAAGTAGGCTAAAACAAGATAGGAAATGAGGCCTTTTAGTTCATAAAATGTTACTACCCGAAACGTCTGCTATAATTCAAGACATTAAAATATTATGAAATCCAATTCAACAATCAGCAATGCAGTAGGCTATTGTATTGGTGTACAATATAATAAATAAAAAGTACAATTTAAGTTAAAGAAACGTGTGGAATGTTATTTCTTATCATTATGAATGAGCAGTATATAGTTTAGAATTAACAATGATTAATTGTCCAGCACATGATGTGGCGATAAACTGTATTTGGATAAGTATAGGCTAGGCCCTTGGACACACGACTTGCGTCGCTCATCTTTAATCAATCTAGACAATTGCAGCAACTTCAAAACCCAACTGGGGCCAACAGTGGGACTGCACAAATATCTCCTCTAAGCGGATTATATCTCACTATATTCCAGACGAGATGGATCCCCACTACTTGATACATTTGCAATTTAGCAGATGCTCTTATCCAGCGCGAGTTGGAAGAGTGAGTGCATACATTCTAATTCTTATTCAAATGTATGCACCCCCCACCAACCCCTGTGGGAAACGAACCCACAATCCCGCCGTTGCAAGCGCAATGTTCTACCAACTGACTATCCTGATGTAAAAGCAAGACACACTAATCTATTAGGTACACATGGCATGGTCTAAGAAATGTTTCGCCGGGGATATACATTTTAATCGGATAACGCCCGGAACTCGTGCTAGAAAAACCAATCATGGTGATAGTGATGTCATGAGAAGCGATTTTTAGATATAAAAATTCCCAAGAGGTTTACATTCCATGTGAGTTATTGTAGGGAGAATAACTCGAGATACCCAATCTGCCCTGGTGGGGGGCGCTACTGATGCTACATAACTTTGTCTCTAGGACGCCTACATGCTACGGCATTGCCGTAGTCAACAATAATGTTCATTTTCCGTTACCGCGCTTTACATTTTTTTTTGAAAATAGACAATGAAATATAAACATGGATGTTTAACAGAAAAGTATTGTTTGGGCCCAGTTATGTAACCTCAGTATTGGCCTACAGTCATCTCGTGAGGGAAATGTAAATATAGGCCTGCTCTGGTGACAATGCAATCTAAAATACAGTGGAATAATACGTGCATGGTCCATCGCTCGGAATAACAATCTCACATAGTATGATATTCTAGAATGGTTGTTCCTTCTTGGATTTTTTTTACTATTCACCCCGGGAATAACCTGCATGCGCTCTTTAGATATACGGAGAGGACCATATGAGTCTGCATTGTAAGTGTGAATTGTAATAACGTATATGCTGTTAATGTTAAATAATGATCTAGGCCGCTTTCGTTCATTCCTGTATGGGAATTAAACGCGACATGCAGTCCTAGGCCCCTGGTTGGGTGTTTAGACTATATCTAGGCCAGTCCAAAGGTAGCAGCGTCATTTGTCCATCTAACAAGTAAAGAAGTAAATGAAGTCCTACTCCTCGAATGTCTGATAAGATCTACGGCATGTAACGTTTTTGTCTCTACAGCATATATAGAGTTCAAGCATATAATATTGGTATGGTCTATCAGCAGCTGATCAGTGCAATTTAAACGATGCTTATGCCGATGCTTAAAATGTATGCATTTATATGCATGCACATTTTTTATGATCAAATACTGACCTACATATTGGCCTACCCTTTATATTAATACAAATATTGAATATTCCATACGTGTAGGAAAACATACAACTCTACATGTTGCCAAAATAGCAGCAAGCACGATGAGACACATAATTTAATACTAATTCCGGATTTTGTTCGTGAAACTTAAAAATAAGGATTTCCACATGGATTATAAGCGTGCATCTGAATAGTTAGAAACGAAAATATTGAAAATGGGTTATTCTATCAATTGTCCCGAATTCAGTTGGTCATACGTATTCTCCAAACCCAGATATTGGCGTATAGAATATCGATGAGGGAGCGATGCTCTTACTTGCAGTCGAGACCAATCCACACTTCAAATCCTTTTCACTCAATTATATGAGTAAAAGGGGATAAGTAAAAAGGCATTAGAGATGCTTTAAGTGCATTTCCTTCAAATACATCTTCTTTGCTGTGTACCCCACCATAAGTGCAGAATCGACCATATCCAGTGGAAAGTTTAGTTACATTTTTCTCATGCCTTTTTGCATGACACGAAACACTACACATTTTTGTTACTCATTAGTCAAGTCAACTGTGTAGTAAATATCGGATAAAAGTAGGCTATTTAAAAAATACCAATACAGATTATAACGGTGTCATGTGTGTCAACGTGATCGACAAATGCTATTGAAGTAATCCTCTCAGGGGAAGTTAATACTTTTATGGTATTTATGAAATTATGAATTCAAATATTTTTGTGAATTGAAACGGATGGTTTGAATTAATGTCCTGGTTTAAAGGAGAATGCAGACTAAACATGAAATAGCCCTAATGTACAGAATAACGCAGGTCTAGATGTTACTGCAAAATTTCTATTTTAGTTTGGTGAAGTCCTAACATATAAATTGCCCATAACAACAATATAATAATACCTCTATTAATATAATAATAAATTCAAAATACCGAATAAACAGTACTTTATACAAATAATACATTATTTTGACGATACATTTATAGATATTTCAATAAGAGGCGAAAACAGACAGTACCTCCAACATTTGCAACAAAAACTATAATAACACGTGAATACTGTGGCTTGTGATTATACAGTCATTATTTGCTCTGTGGACAGTCTAAGAACCCGTGATAAGAGTGTAGATATTAACTTTACATTCCTCTACACACCTCTTAAACAGGCAACTGTCAATGCCCAATGAACCATTCAGATGTACGTCTGACGGCGATACGATAAAGTCTGACAAAATATGTGGATAGAAAGACGAACGGTGGTTAACAAGATAGGAGCCCGAGGTTCCATCACACCTATTCCTATCAGAAACTTAAGAACGAAGTCTCGCAGATTCCCTCCAGGCCTGGAATTGGCCTCAAAGCATGCCCCAATCTCGGGAATACGCACGAAGTTACGTCTGCACATGAGCCAACCTCTAGTTTTTAATACGTAAATATGCTGATTGTATTATATTTGTATATATTTTATAACATATTAATATTACATTAGAAAAGTAGGCCCTGTGTCTAAATGTCACACGAATCTGCAAGTATCTACAATACTAATTGCTGAGCGTAGACCTATGATCCCTCGGACAAGACCCGTTGTTATTTCAGTCATCGGAAGCACCTCAATGGAAACAAGTTGAGCACGTTTTCCAATGGTAAACATTATCCTTAACGCATTAGTGGCTGCCATGGGGAGCGGGGGCCAGGGGAATCAGCACGGCCCGCACAAAAAGACTACATGAGGAACACCCATAGAGCAGCTGGAAAATGAGCTACACAGTCTTTAGAGTTCATTGTTCAGTTATCTGGAAACGTTCGATGCTAGAACAGATGAGAGCACTGGAAGACAATAGGAAGACCATGGTTAGAGACTCTGCAACCTTGATTTACGTAGCGCATGAATAAGCTGGAGCGTTAAGTGTATAGGCTAGGCCACGGTCGATCGACTAATATATATACCTTAGGTGCGGAACAAACGGATATTTCGGCTGTTAAGTGACCCTTGGAAATAAGAGAAAACGAAATTCTTGGACAAAGGTAAAAAATCCAGAGCTTCAATAGCTTTGGTTTCTGGTGAAAACTGCAAACAAAGCTCTCGATTATGCGTGAAATGACATGCTTGTCAGACCTTGAAAATACACATTTGTTTCCGCACAGCTAGGTATGATGAGGAAAATAAATAAACACAAGGCCTAACCTATACACTACTAACATAAGTTAAAAATGACAAGGACAATATTCAGCAACGTTGAAATAGCCAATCAGTTTACTGGTAGCTATATGGAATGGGTTAAATTTAAACCAACTATGATATACTCATAGTTACACACGGCTCATGTTATCAATTTGTTTTTGTGTGTTGTATTTACAAGTCAACGCCTATGACCAAATATGAATTGGCCATTGGTCACCACTCCATGACGTACAACTAAGTTTTAATGCTTTATGTTATGCAGACACAACTTATGCTATACATCTGAACTCAGAGAAAATCAATTGACGGCTTTTTTCTGATTAATAATTTTGTTTTCACACCACTTGATTTTGTCACTATACAGGCAAGCAAAATCCAAGTGTTCCTGATTGGGGATAATTTGTTGGTGACTTAGCCTGTAGCATAATTCATTATTGTGCATGATTCACAATAAATATGATGTTGTAACTTACCACTCCAGTGTAGTGCAATTCAGAACAGCAATTCGTGTTGGTATATGTGTAGTTCCTAAACTTCCTATGGAAGAGAGGGGGTTGCAGTTCTGCAAGAGCACATGTCATGTCAAAATTTCAGACCAATAGGAAAGCTTCTATCTACAAACTCCAACTTCCATTGGAAGACCGTGCGTTGCGGAAAAGAAAAGTTTTGGAAGTCCGGCCCATGATATGTCTGGATTGAAATGTAAGCCTGTCTCCTTAGCCATCAGGAAACACATCGCAGATTTGTCCTTCTTGCTACTGTCGTTCATTTGTTGCAGTACGGTGGCGGTGAGAACGAGGATTTGCGCTCCCCTAGACTGGTTTCCGGACGTTAGCGAAACTGGACTCGGAACTGGACGGAAGGCGTAACTCCGAGATCCCAATAATTATTTGTGGACTAAACGCAATGGGTAAGTTTACATGGAAAAATTGGGTTTCCTTTGATGGAGTTAGTCTATAAAAGTAAATCGTACCCGGATGTTCCTTCCTCGTTTAAGGTTTACATTTTGCCTAAATTATAATCACTCAATTATATTTGTGTGGCGAATGTGGCATGAGTTCGGCTTCACTGTTTTGCGCTTCAGTTCTTTTTTTACGATGCGATTTTCCAGTTAAGATTATCAGTAGCGAGTTAGTAAACCCTTTAGCAAAGCTGCGCGTAAAATAGACTATTTGTACTGCAAATGTAACGTGAAATTCAAATACAACGATACAGTAACGTAGCCGTATGTTATGTACAAACGCAAATGGTGAGCAAGTTCATAAGCCTAATGTTAGAACGTGTTTTTATTTTTATAATGCGCTCATTGATATTTTACGATTTTTTTAAGTACATTGTAACGGCATACTTTCTGTAGAAATCCCTATAGACCACCATTTTAGACTTTTTCATTTGCTATAAACATCACTCCGCCGTTGGGTAAAAACTAAGTTTCAGACCGCAATAATCTCGAAAAATTGATGACTAACAACACTAGTCGTAGGCCATGTTGTCATCACAACCAATACAAGTTGTCTAACTTAAGTTTTGTTTCATTTTGTTGTCTCTGTATATTTTTCCATGACACCAGAGCCAGCCTTTGGAGAGGTGAACCAGCTCGGCGGAGTTTTTGTAAATGGCAGACCGCTACCGAACGCCATCCGGCTGCGGATAGTAGAACTCGCCCAGCTGGGCATCAGGCCTTGTGACATTAGCAGACAGCTCCGCGTCTCGCATGGCTGCGTCAGCAAGATATTGGCGCGATACAACGAGACTGGCTCTATTCTCCCGGGAGCGATCGGGGGCAGCAAGCCCCGGGTCACCACCCCAACAGTCGTCAAGCACATACGGACATACAAGCAGAGAGACCCGGGTATTTTTGCCTGGGAAATCCGGGATAGGCTATTGGCTGATGGAGTTTGTGACAAGTTCAATCTACCATCTGTGAGCTCCATCAGTCGGATCCTCCGCAACAAGATTGGGAATCTGTCCCAGCAGAGCCAGTATGAGTCAACCAAGCAGTCGTCTCACCCACCACAACAAGCGACACTTCCATACAACCACATATACTCGTATCCGACCCCCATCGGAGGCTCTGGGACCAAAGTACCGACTCAACCAGGCATGCCTACCCTACCCGGACACATGGCTATGCACAGGATATGGCCCTCTTCGCACTCGGTAACAGATATTCTGGGGATTCGGTCGATAACAGAGCAACAAAGTAAGCATGATTTTTACTTTGGTACGTGGTTAAATAAATAGGAGAACATATGGGCAAGGGTATATGTAAGTGTGTTTAGTTTGTGTGTGTATTAGTATGTTAGGCCTAGTGGCAAGGTAAGCAGATGTTTCGATACACTGTTTCAGAGTTTCAGCGAAATAATATAAAGTATAGTATATACATATTGAATATAAATAGTCTGATGTGCATACATGTCTGTATAAGGACTATTTTATGTATTACTAACATCTAGTGATAAAAACGTTCTTCATAAAATAGGGGTTATTCTGGGACAAAATGCAAAAATAAATTGTAAAGTTAGTTGGGCCTTACTTTTTCCAGCAATACCGAGTGCCAGCCTGGTGAGTTCCTAGCCTGCATGGGTTACATTTAGTTACTAGTTCAAACGGTTGCATTAAAACAGATGGTTCAAGGAAGGCTCGCACTAATAATTAAGGGGCGGATGTGGAATATTAGCGGGATAACGAAGGGAAGGCGCCGTAGTGCATGAGATGAACTCAAATCAAAATGAGGTGTTCAAGGCCAGGCCATGTTTTGCAACCAGATATTTTGTTACTGCGTTCCATGCCTGCCTTGCTACACAAACACTCTCTTGAAATGCAGTTTCACACACTATTAGCCTGCCATGCCCCAGTAGACAACACCGGGCCAACTTGAATTGGGCTACTGTAGGTTTGTGTTATTGTGTGAAGACCCTATTCACATTATAGAACCCGCTTTTTGTTAGACTCCTTACAGTCATTGGATAGTTCATTTTCACTGTGTTATACAAAAAATAAACGTTTGTTATGGTGAACGTTAAATACAAATATGAGCTCCATCAATCATGATACATGGATGTTGTGAATACCACTTTTGTCTGAGCAAGAGAGTTTAAAAAGGCAGTCGACCGCCTATGTGCGCTTGTCATAACGGTGTCTCTGTCAAAGGTTTGAACCGTATCGGGTCTTGTCGTGTAGCTAGAAACATGCATGTCCCTCTTTTTAGAACTTGTATAGACGCCTTTAGATTTGGGAGGCTGCGGTCATTCCATGTTGGCTATTATCTTAACTCAAACAATCTAAACAAGGCTTCTCCACTCAAACGTAGCGCATATCTTCAAGTTGAACAAGAAATCCGGGGGAGGAATGTGTTTTCAAAGGATTCCTTTATAAACAATTTATGCATTTGCAAATTATTAGCAGATGTTTGCGGCAGGTTTTGAAAGCCGAAATAAATATAATGTACACTGAATGACGTGAGGCCTTTTAGCGCCACAATCACTTCAACAGCCCCAAGACACAAGTTTTCATTAAACATCTCCTACGATGATATAGCTGAGGTAGTTCTATTGGGTTATACTACAAAATTATGGTCATGAATATAGTAGGCCTATTCAGAGACGAAGAGCGTTTAATAATAAAACGAAAACCTTACCCCAAGTAAAACTTGAACACCATTTAATTTATATCAAACGGCATTGATAATCTGCCCTGCCCGTCTGTCTTAGTCTGTCTGTCTGCCTGCCTGCATGCCTGCCTGCCACTCTCTCTACCCCTCTCTCTCTCTCACACACACACACACACACACACACACACACTCAGAATTAGGCTATTTAAAAAAGCAAAAGACCTAAACACTAGACCCTGTACAAATATTTTACAAATGTCTACTTACAAAATAGACAACTACACGTAAAACCTGATTTGTTGAAAGAAAATAAAGGGGACGGAAAAAAATCATCCACTCAATGGTCTTCTCAAGTTACAACACTGGTGGGCTTGCTTTTCCAGTTCTAAACGTTGGAAACCGTGTATAATATAATATCCATCACGCACAAATGGGAAACGGTTCAAGTAAATCTAATTTGTCCCCACAGGAAGACGGGCTTGGTTAAATGTTCCTGACCATTACACGAAAGAATCGCCTTACTGCATTCCTTTTAGCAATGAGCTGCTTCGGTTTGATCAGTAAGGCGCGCGCGCAAACACGCAGACACGCAGACACACACACACACACACACACACACACACACACACACTCACACACTCACACACTCACACACTCACACACTCACACACTCACACACACACACACAGGTATTATTTTGATTCGATCATAGAGAAGACAATAGCTGCTGTACCTTCTGCACAAAATGTGTTTTGCGACGTCATAACTGAGATTTGTTCACAGACGCGAAACGTTTTTTAGAAAACAAAAGCGGAAAGGTGTAGAGTATTATGCATATAGAAAATAATGATCGCAGACAATTCAAAGGCTTACTTTTTGTTAGGGGTTTTGCTAAAAAGCTGCGTGAGGTGCGATAAATGGCCAGATATACAGAGTGCTAGCGTGAAAGGTCTCTTCGGTTCATCTCCTCTGACTTCCCTCTCTGTCTCTGTCTGTTTTGCCCCATGCAGTTAGTGACAGTTCGCCCTTTCCCAGTGCCAAACTAGAAGAATGGAGCGCTATAAACAGGACTAATTTTCCGCCGCCAGCAAGCTCTCCACTAGTCAATGGCTTGCAGGATAAACCACGGCATTCTATAGAACCAGAAGCAAAATACACACAGGTAAAAGGAGACGCATCCTTGTGGTAAAATTGCATCCTCACTTATCTCTAACCTAATTTCTGTTAATCTCTATACAAACCTAGCACAGTATGATGAGCTTCAATTTTAGTGTTTCACAAATATTATATAATCAATACTTAATGGGCGTTGGCGGCCCAAGAAAAACACTGAGGTTCTGGGCCAAGGCGATTATTTATTCGGCTACATTAAATCTTGGGCCACAATGCTATTACATGTTGTAGTTTTGCATCAATTATTTGCGTGTATCACTGATTCAGATCTGTGACATATTAACCATGCACCAGGAACCTCACAACCCATCAATTCCCATGTATGTGGTTAGGAAAAGCTTGTTGACAACTTGACATATATCATGTAGACTAGTCAACAGCACAATCGCTGTTGTTAGCATAGCAGGCCAAATGTAAAGATTTCTATAGAAACGTTTTTTCTAGACCCCTTTAAATAAAACGTGATATTCTTTACCCAATCGTTGTATTGGCCTATAGACATTAATTAACCATATTTGAGAAATTTGATGATTTAATTATTAATTATTGTAATAAATAAAACAAATAAAGAATCTCGTAGAAAATGCATTTATCTTATAAGGTTAAAGGGATAAAAACCTGTTGAATATACATTTCAAGTAGTCACATTTTCAAACAGCAAACTTGACCCGAGAAGTCAGGTCGTCCCACTCTGACGTTGATTTACGTCATCGGACACGTTTCTTACTGTGACTTTCTTTGAAAAGAGAAAATCCATTGCACGAACCAAAGACAGACTGACTGACTCCTAACAGAAAAACATGCCAGCTATTAGTTTAAAGATTATTTAAAATATTTTTTATTAAAATGTTAATGCTATGGCTACATAAGCTTACAAGGATAATTAGGACATCCTAATTGCATTTGTTCCATATTGTCTTAGCCAACGTGCTAAAGTAATATTAGGCCTAATGTAAATAATAATAATAATAATGTCTAAATAAAACGTGATTATCCCTAGACAATGTATATACTTTGGCCAGTAGACTATATGTAATAGGCTAAATTTATGTTAACAATTATCCGCCAATAATGACTTGCACGCTGATCTAACAGAAGCTGAAAGGCATTGCTGCAAATTGTGGGCAAATTCCATCGAAGCTTAACCCACTAATAGGCCTATAATAGAATAACAGATTCGATTTGAGTGTGTATACATTTTTAAGGTCCAAACGTTTTATGAAGACGATCTCAATTTACTGGTGTTAGACTTGGGTAAGAAAATATGCTGCATTTTATGTTGCAAAATAATATGTTGCAACTGTTGCAAGCAACGGGGGAGTTGAAGGCCTGGGTGAGAGGACTGAGAGCCGGTGTGCATGTGCGATATCGTGTGTGTGAGAAAGTTAAGGCTTGCAAAGAGGTTAAGACTTGCACAGTTAGTATATTATATCGTCGAAGGCACGCGATCTAGGCTTAGCTCCTTGTAAAAAGATAAAACAAATTCCCGGTTGCTGACGCAACAACTGAACATATTTCGGGGGAAAAAAATCAATTGATCGGTATTCAAGTAGGGGTGCTATCAATTTCGAACGGTTTGCTTTTTACAAACGCAGTTTGCTTTTTAAACCCTTTCAAATAAGCAGACATAAAACGTTTGATGATACATGGAGATCTTAATCATTTCTACACGCAACAGAGGCGTCACTGAAGAAAGATTATGCACGATAACACACGTAGTGATATAGCTCTCTGGGATGATACAAAATGTAGGCATGTTTCTAAAATATACTTATACCTAGACTTGTATAATTAGCTATCCATTCAAAGCAATCATATATTTTATTTTGATTGTCCCTGAATTCTAAGGTCTCCATTACCATTGTAATGTTTTATCAACTGTGTTCAAAACCAGCATGACTGTATACTTATAATCCGATAAATGTACAAATATTTGGATTTTAATTTGTGGAACAATTTGGATTGTAATTTGTAAGGGTGTTACATATAGATCTTAATCGCTAATTAACTAAATTGTTTCAGAATGATGCATGTTTTGTTGGGCCTTATTTTCAAAGCACAGACTGCATGCACTTTCGAACTCTCTTCGAACATACTATACTATTATTTAAGACTCTCTTCATCAACTCTCGCATTCCTTCCGAAATCGAGAAGTCTTATGACGAAGAAATCAGTGGGGATTTAAAAAAGCTGATTATATCCAAATTCAATATATCTGCTGAAAGAATGACCCCCCCCAGCACCAACAGCAATATCTCGTGTGAAAACACAGTGCGAGATTCAGCGGAAACTATTTCAATAAACAAATTGAAAAGAAACAAGTCCCTCAAAATGAAAGGTAAATGAACCATGTACACGTAAACACGAACGAAATACATTTTGTATTGAAAATACTCAAACATTTAAAAAAAAACGAAAATTTGAATGAAATCAAGATGTAATCGAGCTATATAGTTCATGCTTGCTTTAGGTTCTCTTAACTGTACTTGAGCTGTCCCAGTCCATCGCCTACGGGCCTACGGGTGGAGGCTATCATGTCACTCTTTGGAAGAAGAATTAGATCATTAAATTTCGATTTAAGGTAACGACACAAAAATACATAAACAGCGCCAGCGGCTCGGATGTGATGTTTAAATGGCTTTCTTCCGCTGTTCTACTCTAGAGCCTATAGATTCTATCAGACATAACATAACATTGGACATCACGTTTCATTGACAAATGACAAATACCTAGTTTTTACTGTATTTTTCCATATAGAGTTAAGCTATTATTACAGCATTTGATGGATTTCAAGACAACAGCTAATTAGAGCAACACTTAGAATAAACATATAACATAAAGTGTTACTGACTGCTTATGCAGCATTAGTTGTATTATTTTATTAAGAATGTAGCGCAGTATTAAATTAATGTATTCCTTCAGTGGCCCGTTTATAACCGTTTACATTAGGTGTTAGATATTTCGTGTAGTAGCCTTTTGGACTGTTGTTTTGTGTGGACATGATTACCAAGAAAGGAAATAATAATAAAAAAAAGATTAACAAATATATATGTGTAAGCCAGGGTTTTTGTATTTTTGAAGAATGTCCTTACATTGGATATTAGGAATAAACAAAAACAAACAAAAAGTACACTATACGTTAAGCAAGAATAACGGCATATTGATTTGTCGTTATCGCATAACGGAATTCTTTATACAACTGTATGTGCTACATGTGCTTCTTCCTAAACCATTTTTTTCGTTTTAAATAATAAAGGAAAAAAATGGGAGCATTGGCCTTTAGGGGCATTTTTGTAGAAGAACGATTCACTAATTGTAAAGTAAAATTGCATTATTTAAATTGGCTAACGGAATTTTAATTTGATAAATAAAAACATGAATGAATACGTAAAAACGAAAAATAATTCGAATTCTGTATGCGACATGTCACGCAGTCGATCTCGTCCTAAAGACAAATACCACGGGTTTTAAGGTACAGGAAATCGTATAGGGCAAAACGGGTCTCCTCCCATCAGCAGAAACCATTCCGATTCTCAATAAGCATATAGACCACCCACTGATAAAATATATGACAAATAACGCTCAAACAATTTGGTTAATTATTCAAGTTTTGTTATGTCACGGTGCCAAAAATTTACTCATGCTTCAACACACTAAATTTTCTTTCCCTTTATTTCATTCTATATATGCTATTATTTTAAACTCTATTGTATTCTGCCCCATTCCCTCACCTCTCTCTCTCGCCCACATCCGAACTCAACCCTAATCTCACCTCTCTGGCCTATATGCCACATGTGACTTTCCTCCGCGACTCTTCATCACTCTACCTACATAGTTAATCTCCTCATTCTCTCTTTCTCTGGAACAGTGTCTTGCTCATTCACAGTGATCTGCCATACCAGTCTCACCCACAAAACTACAATTACATTCTCTGTCTATTGTCTGACAATTCTCTCCCCCTGCACCCCTGTTCTCTCACTCCTCTCCCAAATAGACGCAGAGTGGCTTGCACACAGTGAACAGTTCTGTCACAGCGCCCAGCATCCCAGTCTACCCCCCTCCCACCCAAGTGTCGCCCTACATGGGGTACAGCGCCACCACGTCGGCCTATGTGACCGGTCCCACATGGCAGCCGCACAGTGGCAGTGCTCTCTCTCACCACAGCTGTGACAACATCGCCGCCCCACTGGCCTTCAAGGGTATGACAGCCCATCACCGCGAAGCCATTCACCCCCACTCCCTCAGGGCCTCTGCACTGTAGCGCACAGACCCGCGGGCGGACGGATGAAGAGACCAAGGAGGGATAGTGAAGAGTGGGAGCAGGATAAGACTGGCGCGCTGATGGAAAGGAAAGAGGGACGAAGGAAGGAATGAAGGAGAGAGGGAGTAGGAAAGACTAATCGTTCTTGTGTCAGCTAATCAAATTCACCTCTTCTGTATTTATGAAGGACCTAAACTAGGACCCATATCCACAACAACACTCTTCATACCAGAGACATGGCAACGAGAACTCATGTCAACACGGTTTTAACACTGCCCCACTATCGACAGACATGACTCTGTGGTCTGTGGCTTCAAAAAAGGGACTGACAGGCAGTTTGTCATACTTCCATTGCGGGCATTGTGCCATCTTCATCAAGAGATTGATCTTAAAACTATCTCTGCACACTTCTCTGCAAATGTTATTAGGGGCAGAGGCTGAAGTATGACAATCACGACCACAAGAAAAATCAACGTTTGCATTAAAGTGTTTCAGGGTGACATAAAGTGATATTTTTTTGGATGTTTGTATTTTGCTTTTTTATTATAATTTTGATAAAAGCAACGATCTTAATTTTTCAACCTCGTTTTTGAAATTGTCGACTCAAATATATGCCAGAGCTTCGGAGATGTTATCCTGAAGTTTATTTATTAGACGTACTAAGGTAGGCCTACTACGGTTAAACGAAGTGCAATTACTAAAGGCCACAGTGGAGATTGAATTGGACGGGAGGGGGGGTCAGCATCAGCCTTCTCGCTAAGGTTGGAAACTGTATTCACATTTAACAGTTAAGCTGCAAAGTTCTAAATAATGCACAGTGAACTTGAATGTATCTTGATTAAATTACAGTTGTTTGGATGTTAGACGATTGATCGGAATTGTAGCAGTTGTTTCAAATAGCTCTTGAACATTAACCGTTAAAGGATTTACAGAAAGACCTTCTACGTGGAAAAAAATCTCCAGACATTTAAGTCACACGCATCTTTGTATGGACATGAACCAGTGTTTGAGAAATATTTACCACAATTTAATACATGTTCAACTTTACATTAAATATATTTTACGTAAATAAAACCGTTTAAATTCGTCAGTGCATTAGGCTATTTTGTGGCCATAACTCGAGGGTCACAACGGGAAAATCTACAGTATTTACAAAAAAAACTCTCGAACCACTCTCTGCCGGTTCCTACTTGTTGCCCAATACTATTCGCTTGCAGTTATGGGAGGACACTGCATGTTGCATATCATAATTTCGTCATAGGCTGTCTTAAAAAAACTTTTTTATCAATCTGCCTTATTAGCTGCTTATACTCAAGGGTAATCTATAAAACAATGATTCGTTTTATTTTGCCTCAGAACGGACAGGCTACATTCCAATTAAGCTTATAATGAATTAACCTATTTTGGCCATGTTAACTTCCTACCCCAGTATTATATCTAGGCTATATTAAAATGCCCAACTTCTGGTATAAATTTGCCTTGTGAGTGATAAGATTATATATATGTGTTGAAGCAGCAAACCGACTGCACTCCAACTTGGAGACTAGTCGTGTCAAAGCCAGACTGATTTGCCTGTGGTCTCTGAGGTCACCAGCCACCTGACCTAGAGTGTGTACACTCATTAAGTCCTGAGCAAACAGCACCAAGCTGAGGTTGTACTGCCAAAAGGTGTGTGAGAGTGTGCGTCCCTGCATGGATATACACTCACATGTGAGCTTGATGACACAGGGCAGCTATTTTACATACTACCCTTTATTAATATATTAAATGGGCAAGACTGAGGTTTCGAAAGGTGTGCGTATGTGTGTGTGTGTGTATGTTAAAAGAGTCTGTAACTTGGCAGATATTTTCCATATTGCTTCATTAATACATTATATGGGCCGCTAAGGGAATTGGTTGTGTTCTTGGGTCCCCACCAACCCAGCCCTCCGATGTCACAGCGTAAACAGTCTTTCCGTGTGTGCGACAGTGTAAACATTCCTTCCAGTGCTTTTGCAGGTTGGACTGATTTGACTTGGAAAGCACTCTCCCCTGCACCCAGTGGTCACGGACCGTTGCATCGGAGATCCTCGTGTTGTTTTTGACCGTATGTGAACCACATCACAGAGCCAGGATGAGGACTCAGCTCAGACAGTCCGGTTTGGTTTTGTTTGACCCCTTTCCCAAAACAGAACCATTAACCTAACAGCTTGAAATGAATACGTACACCTAGCCCTAGTGCGAACTTAAAACATAAACTTAACCATGTGAAATGATACCCCAACTTACCACTAGACAGGTTCGCAGTTTGACTGAGTGGCCAAGTTCCGTTTTTTTCACAGAGTCGAGGTCACAATGCCTCAAGTCCACTCTAGCCACAGACATTCATCCACCTTTAAAAAAAGTCCAATCCTGTGGTGAATTTGTAATATATTGTTACATGATCAGAGTCAGAAAGGTAGAAAGACTTTCAAGAGTTGTGTGTGTGTGTTTGGGAGCTCAAACTGAGAATCCTTTTAAACCATAACCAAACAATAGAAAGAACTAGCGAGTCATGGTGCCCTACCTAAGGACAGGAGGTGTGACACACAACATTGGTCCTAGCACACACACTCCCCAGAGTCAACTAAAGCAAAAGAAACATAATATTCTTAACAACTAAAACACACATTGTCGTTGGACCAAGTACATTTGCTTTACTTATATGAACAAAACGAATATTATAGCAGCGTTAAATAGGCTGTTGCCGTGCAGATATAGCATGGTGGTAACATGTGGCTTCCCGGCGTAGACCGCGGTTCAATTCCCATTGTGTTCCTTTCCAACTGGGTCTCCATTATCTCCTGCTGTTTCCAAACTGTCAATAAATCATGACAGAATATGGGGAATGAGATATACTTTAGCAAATAAGAATAGATCATTGCTTTAAAAATATAAATAATTTGGTAGATGGGGGTTAGTGTAATGTAGGTCAAATGTTATGGAAGTTCCAACAGGGCAATGCTGTTGTCCAAACTAATTAAGTAGAGATGGGAACTGTTTGTTATTAATTAATGATGTTGAGCTTGCCTCCATATGTCATATGGTTATCTTTACACCACACAACCAGACAAGCTCCAACTAGAATAGCGTTGATCAGGGTGCTACAAACATTACTACTGGAATACACGGGCTAAAAAGATGTTACCTAAATACACACACACACAGGGGACGTACTAAAGAAACATTGAACAGGGTGCACCAACACACACACACACACACACAAATACAGGAATACATGGGAATAGGCGTGTTCATTTTAGGTGACAAGAGACAGATTGTTCCCTAAAACAGCAAATTTTTAAGCACAGGTGAGCAAAACTCGAAACCAGCAAATCCATTCTGGGGAACCAACCGCTGCACATCTGGGGTGTGTGTGTGTCTGCATAATGCTATAAGATTACTGGTTGGGGTGTGTGCTATGTGTGTGTGTGTGTGGGAGGAGGGTAAAGGAGAATCTGCCTTCCATTTTTTAACCTCGTCTTCACAGAACACTGTCAATGTAACAAATACAGATCCTATACACTGTCAGTGAGTTCAACCTCTATGCACATTGACCAGGCAGGACCATGAAGCACCCTTCCTTCAAGTTGTGACAAGGCTACTGTACGTCTGGTCATGACTGCATGGCTGCCAAAGTGGTGCAGCAGCTAGTTGATTCCAGCCATGTCGGTTTTGGATAGGAAGGAATGTGTTGACGTGGGGCTGAGAAACATGGAACACTGAGGCCAGGGAACACGGCGATATTCGTGCATATGTTTAGCACAGAGGAAGGTGTAACAGAACGTGCGCGTGTGTGTGTGTGTTTGGGGTGAGGGGTTTACCCCGTCGCTAAGCTACCAAAGTGCAAGTAGCTCCGAGTGGAGGCCCAGACACACAGTCGACAGACGCTCTGCTACCACGCCAACGGGTTTGCCGTTTCCACTTCCAAACTGTCCGCAGCCTTCAGCAGGCAGCCTATCACCGAGCGGTTGCTGAGGGCCGTTGGCCGGGGAACAATCGGTGGCCCTTCTATTTAGTCAGAGGGACACTCATGCATTTATAATGAGCGGCAAAAAGAAACCCCGGTCCATGTCGCCTAACGCCAGCCTAGGAAAAGGCATAGTGCAAAGGGGAGGAGGAAGAGAGAGGGAGGGAGTGGACGTGGGGAGTAAGGAAGAACCAGGTGTGATTTCCAGAATGGGGACCACCGCCCTGACCCAACGGTGCGTGTGTTTGTGTGTTTATACATACAGGTGATATAGAGCGGAACCAGAGAGTGTGTAGGAGACTCCATTGGCTGCTCAAATATTTGACTACCCCCAGGTTGTTTTTCTTAGCCCATGTTAAGTAAGCCTGTGCCGGTGAATCAGCCATTCCCCAGAGGCCCTGGAGTGAGGTGACGTGACAGGACACTTGGCTTACACACACACACACACACACACACACACACACACGCATACCGCGTCTGCTCTCTCACACTCAGGCAGACACCGATCCCGACCACTTCCACAAACACACGCTTGTACACACAATCACGCACTTTTGATTCGTTTTAATCTGTTGCAAAAAAGTATATGATGTCATAGGCATAAAATATTATCCATTAAAAATACATTTAAAGCACAATATATTTCAGGCACGTTGCTTTTAAAAACCTTTCCGTCTCCATCCTTTTTTATGATGATTTGTACATTGTTTGTGTATAAAAATTGTAGCTTTTCAATTTCCTTGAAATTTGAAATAATCTTTTAGTTACAACACTGTGGGTGCTTGTTTGGGATGTGTGTGTACGTGTGTGTGCGTGTGTGTGTGTGTGTGTGTAAGATCATGATGTTTGGACGTGAAATACTGTTTGGCTGCGTGTGTCTACGTTAGAGTATAGTGGACTCCAAACCCTCGTAATGATGTACAGGTTACATGGTCAGCCTTCAGCAGAAGCTGTGCATTGCGGTTGTATTCCTGTTGTTTAATGGTTGTAGAAATAGGATGATCAAAGACTGGTTCAGTCGGCTGGAGTCGGAGAGGCTTGTTGGGTCTTCACCCTGAGACTTGGGGCCTCTTGAGGCAGTTGTCTGATGGGCTTCAGTGGGCTGCCCATCGCACGTAAAGGCAGGCCGGCAGGCCTCATCTCCTCACCAGTTCTGATTTAACCACCCAGATACGTATTCATACACCAGCAGCATTACAGCTCCACCTAAACACCACAGGAGAACATGGTGGTGAATAGAGATGAGTACAACACCACAAAACATACATTTACATTTTAGTGACATTGTAGTTGAGTGTCTTCTCAACTTCAGTGCTACTTACTACTGTAATTTGTGCCATGTCCCTTTTATAGACCGTTTTTCAGAGAAATTACTATATCATACCAAGGTAATGGAGGGCATCACTAGCAATGAACACATCCAGATGCAAATATCTATAATATAGCCGTTCAATTTATCAGATATTGGTTTAATGAAAGACATCTAAATCTTAAATTGGTCATAGCATT
This sequence comes from Esox niger, assembly GCA_016801105.1. NCBI lineage: Eukaryota > Metazoa > Chordata > Actinopteri > Esociformes > Esocidae > Esox > Esox niger. The sequence continues at coordinate 21,656 of JACXGJ010005266.1, forward strand.
CACTAAGTTCCCAAATGAAAAGGCATACCCCTCATTGCTAAAAAAAAAAAGATTATTAGTCTGTAATAACTAAACATTTGAAAGGAAAGTGAATTAAATGGTTGGAGTAACATCACCTGGTCCAAGTCTCATTATTTTTGGGATCAACCCTTTGTATAAAGCCAGGAATCTGGAGAAACATCAGAAAGACGAACCATGACATATTATAACATATTCAAATTATTAAAATTATTAATATTAAAATAATACTGCTGACACATTTTCTGGCTGGGAAACAGATTTCTACTGGTATACTGCACATGTGTGTGTGTGTTCTGTTAACCCTGACTTGTTTGGTTCCCCGCTGTGAAGCTTCTCATCTCAGTCCCTGGGACACAGACGTCTTGTCATATACTGCGACCCCACGGCCCTGGTGTGTGGGTGTGTGTGTGCTCATGGGCAAGCACAGCATTATTGGGTTTTGTCCTGTTTCATTCTTCCTCCCAGACCAGATAGAGAGAGGGGGGCACTCGTAGCCATTGGCGTTCAGTCTTATGAGCGCACCCCACTACCTGCCCTAATCCTAATGCCTTCAAGGTGACCGTTGCCGGCATTGCCCCGTCAGGACCCCGTCCTACTCCTCGCCCCCAGCCCCGCCGCGGATGGCGTTAATAAGGCTCGACCCACTTCCTCCCTGCCCCTCTGTCTGATTAGATTGACCCGCGGAGCGCCGCGCGGCTCGTTAGGACAGACTTAACGACGTCTCCCATAGGGACCACTAATTAGCTGCGACTGTGTTGTGTTAGAACATGGGACTGGGCGGAGCGGGCGGAGGGGGTTTGACTGGGGGCACCTCCCTCGCTTTCTCTCTGCATCCCAGTGAAGGCTGAAGGGAGTGAGTTAGTGGCTCTCTCACAGAAGCAGCACAAGCATCCCCTCCAGACCTCCCTCCACCCCCCAGGCAACAATGTCACTAACAGGAGCCTACCAGGGGCGAAAAGAGGGAACCAATTAAGGGCCACTGCTACCGCGAACGTCTGTGCGTCACTGCGCCAGCCTGCATTGCCTTGCCCATTCTCTGATCCTCGGTGTCTCTCCCTATTGCAGTGGCCATGACTGCTCCAGACGACAGCTACCCTAACAGGGTTCAGCACTTCGTACACACCCCTCCTCCCGGTACACCAGGCCCATGGTCTGAAAGCAGGTCCGGTACTTGATCTCTCCCGGTGTGGGCTGGGGAGCCTGGATGCGGCTCTTAGCTACGTCGAAGGGAATGTTGACACAGGAAGAGATGGTACCCGAGGCTAGGCCGATAGCAAACTTCCTCAGGAATTCCAGGGTCGGGTCCTGTCAGGACAAAAGAGGGAGATTGCACGACATTACAAGACGCCACTGACGAGGGTGTTGCAGGGCAGCTAGATACGCTTAATAGGAAACAAATATTTTGCTATGCATGACACTGAACAGCAAAACATGAGAGATAGTGGTATATCTGCTGATGTAGTGTAGTGGTGAAATCCCACAGGAGCGGTGGATAAAGACACCAAAACCAAACCAAGTTTGAAAGCATGTGTCAGAGTGATAACGCAAGCACAGACACGAGCAACAGAACAGAGCATGCAGACTCGGATTCCTACTAGTGCATTTGATTGCAAAGAAAAGCTGGCATGAAAGCCCTGATCATTTTCTGGTAGCGGGTGGGATGGGGGGGCAGATTAGTGCTTCCTGACTGCAGTTTCCTCTACTCTGATTGGCTGAGCTGAAGCACATGTTGGTTCGGGGGGTTCGCTGGGAAAGGGAGAGGATTTATAAACAGGGTTCATGCAGGCAGACTACAGAGAGGTAGAGGCATATGGGGACAATTTAGACTAATTGGGCAGTGACTCTTTCTCCAGCACAGGGGTATAACTGTGGTACAGTACTACAGAGAGCGAAAGAGGTCCTCGTCGGCACAGAAAACACTGAGGTTTAATTAAGTCTATAGATAGATATGCAGATTCCAGTAAGGGCTGGGCCTTTCTGTCAACGACCTGAGATAATCTAAGAGGTTTTTCTCCTTAAAGTAGATTATGAAGAGCTTAGAGTGGAATTAACATTTTCACTAGTCATTTTAGTTTTTTCAATATATTTCACCCTGAATATAATAGGAGTGTCTTGGATAACCAGGCAGGTGGAGATTACGCATATATTTCCAAGGTAAAGCTTTATGACAAAATAAATCCACAAGCTCACACATTCACTCCTGATATCGTTGTGTTTGCAATTTGGCATTCAAATGCACATGAACGTGGCACAGCGTATTTGACTGCCGACACGAGTGGCTTGCTACGTTCAAAGGCTTTTAGAGCGATCAGTCCTCAGCGCAGGCTGGCACGGGCTTTGTCCTGTAGCTACATGTAAACTAAGGTGTGAGCTTCAACCAAAACAGGCTCCACATCATCCAACCCTTCCAGGTAGGGTTTCTGCATCTTGCAGGACATCATCATACGCAGAGCTTCCAGCTGAAGCTCACATCCACTTCAGATCCACTGTGCTCGTATCTAAAAACAGAAGCTTAAAATAACTTCAAAGCTATTCCTCTTTTCTTCCTTCTAAGACTTTGCCGAAAGCTACTTTTTGACTGAAATGGAATTAGCACTGGGTATTGCCGCTTTTTCACCTAGCTATCTTAAGATGAACGCTCTAACTGCAAGTTATATTCTAAGAGTGTCTGCTAAAAGATAAAAAAGGAAGAAATTCCAGCTATTCAGTTGAGTCAGTAGAACATTTTCTACATATAGTAATGACTGGTTTTCTCTCTGAGCCAAAGACAACCAGACCACAACCTTTTTTGCTGTGTCATTATCCCTCTATGCCCACTTGAATACAGTTCACGCATGATAATAACTATCCATAACTGTCCATAAGCTCCATCCATAAATGCCAGAATTATGAAGAACGGGAGGGAATACAGAGTAAACCCTTCAGTAATACGGCTTCCACATCAACTCCACTGTATAATCAACTTCCTCCTGAAATAATAATATACATTGTCTGCTTTCAATTAGTCCATGGGAGTTAATCTATTATGTGTCTCAAATTGTACCTTAGTCCCTATATAGTGCACTTCCTTGGACGGTAGACCTAAGAGCCATTTGGGACACAAATCGAAAGCTGCCACACAGGGAACGGGCTGGCGTATGGTAACGTTTCCATTCAACAAAATTAACTTTTGTTTGGGAATCAGGCCCTCTTTGCCGGATGTGTAATGTGAAACTTTGAGGATGTTAGAGAGAGCTAACGGGAGGTATTAGCGGCACTGATCTCCTCTAGCCAACTCCTCAGGTTTTTCCGTCCCCTCGCTTGCCCCACTGGCTGCGGTAGTTAGGCAAACCAATCCTAGATGTCATTAGCTTGGTATTGTTAAAGGGCCATTTGCTTAGTGCTTGAGAGCTACTTCCACTGTCTATTAGACTTACTGACTATCCTAGCGGCTCTCCATACAGTAACCATGGAAGGCCTCTAATGATCTATAGGCATACAATTACAATCTACTGAAAGAGGAAATCCTTTGGTGGCTAGTCAATTTGGTGGGACAACTGATTTTCTAGTACAAGGTTACATAACTAGATGCAGTTACTGGCTGTTTTTTTGTTAGAGGGGATGGCTGGGGGGTGGATTTATAACATATGTAACCTGTATGTAACCTGTATTTATTTATACTGAACAAAAAAGGAAGAACACATTTAGTTCCACCTAAATGATTGAATATGAAAGTCTTAAGTCGTTGGTGGTTACTGTGTAGGGCCTGAACATTGTGATAAACCAACAGAGATGTTGGACAGCAACAAAAGACAGGGATATTCAAGTCAATCTCCTGGTACCTGTCTGGCAGGAATGGCATCCTTGACGTTGAAGTAGAATCCAAAGTAGATCATGTTAAAGACGCCGTGGCGCCCCAGCGTCGACGTCAACCCTTTATTCAGGCCTCGGAGGCCAAAGCCATCTGCGTTGATGATGTTCCGTGCTTGGGCAAATGTAGAGGGCTGCTGTATGAGGGAATGGCCGGGAATGAAAAAAGAAAGTCAATGAAAGGAAAAAACATGGCCGACTGCAGAACGGGGAAGAGGAAAATGGCAGCACGTGTCAACGCTTGACAATAACACAGTCACATAAAAAAAGTAGGACCCCTGGTTTATTATTTTATTTTACATATTGTGACATGCGGATGTGTAATTTTAATTTCACAAATATCGGTAAACTAATTTAACAAATGACACTGAATGATGGTTCTGCAATAATTTATTTATCCAATATCAACAGATAACTTAGGTCCAACCTAAGTAAGACGTTAGTAGGGAATTTCCAATATGACCCCAGGCCCAGCTTCAGTGTCTGACGTTGACCCCTTTGGCTGAACTAACTTCATGTAGCTGTTTGGTGTAATTGTCTATACGTTTCTTACATCAGGTAGGAGGAATCTTTTCCCACTCGTCTTAACAGTACTGCCTAAACTGTGTCATGTTAAAAGGGCTTTGTTGCATGTGCAGTCTCCTTCAAGCTCCCCCAAAGCATTTTGATAGGACTTAAATCTGGGCCATTCTATAACCCTTCTTTTAGAGCCGTTCTGTTGTAACCTTACTTGTGGGTTGTGGATCATTATACTGTTGCAAGATCTATATTTGGTTCAGCTACAGCTTTAAGACAGAGGACCTCACAAACTCCTCAAGAATGTTCTGGTACAAGTCTATTCAGACACAGATGAACCAGGTTTTTGTAGCTCACCACTTTGAAAGAATCTCTGTTGGCTTGCAGGCTGACTTTGACCACTTCAAACGGGTTGACCACCAAGGCTTCAGTTAGGCCCGACCCCAGTCCCGCAACGGACAGAGCCTGAGGAGTGAGGAAAGGAGAGATGGTTGGGGGGGAGGAAAAAGACGGGGGAGGGAGAAAACGGGAGACAGAATGAATTAAGGCAGAGGGAGACCGTTTAATGTAATGGATCTGTAAAGTGTAGGTAACGTATAGGGTGTGTCTGTTTAGGAGGTGGAAACATACTGTGTGGCATGAGGCAGGTTATGTGGATTAACAGGGTGAGCGGAGTAGTGTGTTTAAGACAACTAACACTACAAACAGAGCTTCGTGGTTTTTAAACATACAGCTTTACAGACATACATTTCCCAACCATATCTTTCTCTTGATATATGACATCTATCTCTGTCATGCAGCGACAGTTAACGCCAAGCATGAACAAAGCAGAGCGGAGGGAGAGAAACAATACAATGAATGTGAGCGCAAAGGAGAGGCGGATGTCAGCCGCTGAAGACGGATGAGGGGGATGTGAACTGGTGACGGAAAAGTACCGGGTGAAAGGATTGTTCCTGAAGTAAATATTGTTTGTATGCAAAGTGTGAGTGTGTATGTACAATATGTGTGTGTGTGCGTGTTCAGGGCATGCAGCTGAACAGTCTCAGTGTAACGTCAGGGTGAGTGATGTGCCAGCATGTGTTTTGTCTGTCTGGGAGGATTGGTCCTGACTGGCCATGGATACACAAGTGGGCACACACATCCGCGGGTACATACGCACATACGTAAAGTGCATTATGGCACACACACCCAGGCACGGACGGTCACACACAGACACACACACACAGACACACACAGACACAGACACACACACACAGACACACACAGACACACAGAGACACACAAACAGATCTTTGGCGTTACTGTCCTTAAACACATAAACTACTCCCCATTTAAAATCCAATGTCTCTCAGAAGTCCCACAGTTGGTAAGTACTATTCCTAACAAACGACATTATGACGAAGGAACATTAAGCAAGCAAATCCAGAATAAGGTTCTTCAAACAGCAATCAATTGTAGGATCTAAGAATCTTTCCAAGGCGTTGAATATCCTCCAAAGCACAGTACAACTGGGAATCGGTCTTAAAGAATCTATTGTCCGGGCGGGAAGGAACCTAGTCAGAGAGGCCACCAAGAGGCCAATGGCAACTGTCACAAAGTTACAATCCTCCATGGGTGATCTGCAAGACACTGTGCATACTGTAAAATTAGCCCATTCCTTCACAAAAGTGGCCCTAAAGGTAGAGTTGCATCAAACATCCGCTCGAGTTTTGTCATAAGGCATGTCGAGACCCTGAGATCAACTGGAAGAACATTCACATGGTTGATGAACCATTATACTACAGGGATGCTTGTCAACAGGGACTGGAAGACTGGTCAGGACTGATGGAAGGACGAACAGAGCAAAATAGAGATCGATCCTTGAAAAAAAAACTGATCCAGGGCACACAGGACTCTGGACCTTAGACTGGGGTCACGATTCATCTATGAGCATGCGAAACAACCAAACAAAGCACACTGTCAATAAATTGCTGTATCTAAATGTGAAAAGCTAATGAGACATATCCAAAGAGTGTAATTTCTGTTTCGTATTTGTAATAAATGTTTTTGTGTTGATCGGGAGCAAAAACTAAATTAAAAAGTTGGTAAAATGCAAAATGTAGAAGAGTCCAAGGGGGGTGGAGAGCCACTGTAAACATTAGGATCTTGCCCTAAAGGGCGATTGTGGCTTGTGCAATCTGGCTTATTTGTTTTCACCTTTACTCCAAAACAAACCATACACAGGTAAACAGTTTTCTGTAATAATATTTTCAACCATGCACTTGAAATTTTTGCCATACAAGAATGAAAAATATAGGACCCTTAAAAGACACAGTGTCACATCCTGGCATGGCTCTTACTGCCCACACTTGTTGTCCCTCATCACAGACCCTATACAAGTTCCTGCTTCCCCAATGTATCCTGTCGGTCTTCGTACTGGTTTAACCTATGTGTAACAGTGTTTTGTTTTCTTTAGTATTGTGATTTAGTTTCAGTTTATAAAATGTCCTTTGTTTTCCCTGTGCTTGTGTCCTGCCTCACCTTAATTCAACATAACACAGCAGTCATCAGTTAAAAAAAAGGATTCATTTAGTAGTTTCAGGACATCCTGATGAGGTAGGTGTAATGTTCCCAAAAGGCTTTGAGAAGCTGTACACGGATTACCTATGTTTTGCAGTTTACAAGAACTGCCCCTGGTTGAAAACAGTTTAGGATTTATCTCCTGGTTCTGTGCTTTCTTAGTTCCTCCATGTTATGAGGAGAAAAATTCATAAACACCCAGACATTCCATTATTTCCCCAAATCCCCATAGTTTGGACGAATTTAAGAATCCCAGTATGCGACAGAGGAAGGTACAAAAGATCAGTAAGTGCCATTGATTGAGCCAAATGAAATGGTCAACAGTATGTCACAAGGAATGGGAGTCCTGTGCCCAAGCATTGGCAAGCCATTTAACTAGACTCAGGTGGTGTGAGATTGAAGCTGGCCATATATTACATGAATATAGCCATCATAAAACTTTCAGGGTGACTCAAATGTTCAAATTCCAGCTTAATAATCTTGAAGTTTTTGACTAGTCTTGTGCGCACAGGATTTTGGTGACATTATGATCTGTCTGGTGACACCTCCCTGTCTTGTGAATGACGTGTGTCATGGCCGCCTGCTTCAGCAGCACAGAGGACAAGTCACATTGCAAGTCACATTGTAGGCACCTCACAAGAACAAGAGAACACGCGACCCGGTAATCTCTCACTGCTAGATCAGGAGAATGCTCGCCCCAAAATCTCACTTCTATTACTTGCTCACTTTATGTAACCTATGCCTGGGTCGGAGGATGCATCTTTAGGATCTACCAACAATCACAGATATTTTGGATGCCAACATGTGTAAATTGTGTACAGACAGTTTACAGGGGATAATACAGCACTCTGAAGGCATGATGGCGCCCATGATGGCGCCCATTTTTTGTTCATACAGTATCTGCCAACTTGCAAGACAGGTGTTTCATTAGGTAAGATGGGAGTGGAACAAAAAGCTCCACTGTTCTCTTTGAAAATAAAGAGCAAAACATTCTAGTACCACAATTTTCCAAACCCTGTTCCTGGAGATCTTCTGTCCTGAAGGTTCTCTCCAACTCCAATTTAGCACGTCTGATTCTAATAAATAACTTGATATGAAAAGCTTAACTGGGTTAGACACAAATGGGGTTCTTTGCTCCCCATCTACAGACACTGCAACAGATTCAAAACACAAAAGCCACACCTTAAATCATCTCTAGACCTTTAGTTTGCCATCTTGTGAACGAGGTGATCCAACTACACACCTGGCCAAGAAACAAGTGATCAGCTGATTGTCAATGTACTTTTTGCTTCGTAAAGCTAACAGTGTACATGTTAAGCTCTTCGTCATAGTTTCATTTCAAATACAATGTCCAAGTAGAAAACCAAAACAACAAAACTTGTGTCAGTGTCCAAATATCATGTAATGCAATATATAGTATAAGCCAAATAGCCTTCTGTAGCGTGTTATTTTCCTCGTTTAACTATCCTTGCTGGGATATTTGGTCTTAGACATAAACACATAAATTAACTAGTGAAGTGAAGCTGTAGGGAAACTTCTAGAGGAGGGAGAAGGAGAAGGTTAGACAGGGAGGAGAAGCAGAGGCTGGAGGAGCCAATTGAGATTGAAGGATGGTGGATAGTGAGGAGCCAGGGAGGGGAAGAGGTGAATGGGTGTGATTGATGGGACAGGTATACTATTTATCCTTGGCTAGCTGTGCAAACATGCTGAGGATGTTACTCAGTGCAGTACAGGTACAGGCTGGGACACAGCTAGTCCATCAATCTAAAAGACAGTGCACCTGACACATGCAGACAAATGTGCGTGTGCACAAAGGTAGCCCATCCATCATGGAGGAATCAATCCTGGCACATTTGTCTGTTTAAATTGATTCTTACCCCTTTTATACCAAGAAAATATTGCCTAAATATTGCCTTTGTTTTCTCCATGTGAATGGAATCTGAAAGGCATGTAGGCAACAAAACTTACATTAAATTCTGGCAACCATTTTATTAATGAATTTGCAAAAATTCAGAAGTACTATACTAAGCAAAAAAAAACACATTGTTATTCAGCAATAGCTGGCTAACATTTCACTAACCTACAAGCCAAAATGTAAACTCATTATTTACCATGCAAAAATAGTTAACTTCATTCAATGTTATTATACATGTTTGTAGCCAGCACGTTAGTAAACGATATTACTAAAGTAATGTTAATGAGTAATAGCTAGTACTGTTGAGGCAACACTGCAAGGCTGTCACTATTAGCTGAGTTTTCCAATCAAATTGTGACAAGGTTATGTTTGCTTCCAAAGACCATTAGTAGCAACAAAAGACAAGAATAAACACAAAATCTTTGAAGAAGCTGCACTGCTAATTTATAGTACATGTATTGATTGGCGTTGCAGTCAAGTTGACTTGTTAGTCTATATTTAGCCTTTTAAATCAGGCCTAGCTTGGAGGCCAGATGAGGCCAGACAAGATTGCAAGGTGCGGCCTCGCGAGACTATGCTACATTTATCTAAGCTAGACTAGCTAGTTAACTTTGCATCTGCTGACATTAACCAACTTATGGTTGTAGACATGCTGAATAAAACATTTCCCCTTAAATTAAGAAATCATTCTGCATTAGATCTAACTGTTTCTCAAGGATGCACATTTTGATAAGCTATACACAGCATCAGCTGACACAGAAGTGCCGACATAGCTTGCAAAAACAGGCAGATGGCAGCTAGCTTCTTGAAAATGAACTGTTATTTGTTTAAGGAAAAATACAGCAATATATATTAGAAAGGAAGAGTTTCAGTGACATCTTCAGCACTGTCAGCAATGAGAAGATGTTTAGTCAAGGTAAATCAGTCACACAGGCTGGCAGTCAGTGTATAAAACCATAGTCCTGGACTTAAGTGATCGGGCTGTATTTGCTTTGCATTGAGTGCAAAAGCCCAGAACATATTTGAGTGTATATGTGTTTACTGTGTACATGTATCTCATGTGTGTTCAGCTGTTATCGAGTGTGTGTGTAACTCACCAGGCCAGCGGAGAGACCAGTGAAACTCAGCAGCTTCTTATACTGTTCAAAGGTGAAGAACTACAGGTAAAGGAGAGAAATTATTTGTCAGCATAGAGGGAGAACTTCAAGACATAGTTGCCTGTACAGTGCTTTCAGAAAGTAATCAGACTCCTTCACTTTCAATTTTTTTAGTTTAGTTATTCACTGAATTTACAATTGATTAAATATAGTTTATTTTTGCCATCAAGGTTCACAAAATACCTGATAAAGACAAAAACATGAACAGATATCACTCAAGTGACTGTGCTTTGAACAAGGACACTGAATCAAAGGATTAAGGCAAATAAACCATGCAGTGGCCATATCGTCTGCTTTTTAAATCACTTTAATGTCCCCTCCAGACATTTCTCCTATCACCCGGCCAACTGCAGCTCTAGCTTAGAAAGCCATTAGCCTTTCTCTTATTTACAGTGAGAGTGTTTAATTTCACACACACCAACACACGCTGTCATCTCATTACGGGGAGCCATGATGTCAAGCCAGCCACAAAACGCCTGGGTCCTGTTCATTACGGCAAGCATGTTACGAATATTTTGCCTCAGAAAACTATTCCCTCCCTTTTTCATCGTTGTCTTCCGGATTGTTCCGGAAAACACATACCGCGTCTCTTACCCTGACTGAGACAGAGACTCTGCTGTGTGTGTGTGTTCCTTCACCACCGTACTTCACTAGGCCTAAAGGCAGACAACTCATATCAGAGGAGGCTAGTGTAAATCATACTAGGTCAATATTGATGGGACTCCAGAGTCAACACCACCAGCAGGAGGACAAACACTCCGTCTCATGTTTATTCACAGAGGAAGGTGACGTTGGCCCTAGATGCTGATCTTGGGTCAGTTTGGCATACACCCTCACTAGTTGTTAAGATTTGTTTCAGAGAAGAGGAAGTTAATTCTAGATATTTTCGTAGGGGATGGTTTGCCCAGGAATGCCATATGTAGAGAGTTCCCTGTATGTGACCCCTCTACATTATACTCCACATATTTAAGACTTCATACAGAAAATGTAAAAGACGAGTTAGACCGGCCCGTTGTAAAAACAAACAACTGGCATTCACCAGAAAAGGCCTCTTGTCTAGTCCGACTCAGGACGTTGTTCATACAGTAGCGCTACAGACCTGTAGCAGAGGCAGGTCCCGCATAAAATGGAAGAAAACTTTCTCAACCAGAGTGAAACTGAGGTAATATCACATGCCCAGTAGTAAAACTAAATGCTGTATCCCATTGCAAATGTTTTTGTCCGACGTGCCCGATCCTCACACTGGTGATTTAATCACAGCTAGGGTGGGCATGCATGGCATTGTGCTACAACAGAGCGCTTACGTTCTGCCATCGCCGACGCGTGCAGGAGGGACAAACCACCTGACTCAGGAACACGCATGCGTGGAACAACGTAACACCTCCTGTGCCTCACCTTAACCGCTCTCTTCGGGGTCTCGGCCAGAATTGGAGGAAGGATCCCTTTGTAGAAGCCGTATATACTGCAGAGAGAAATGCGCCCCTCGTTAGACGAGATGGCATAACACGACCCAACAGGATACGCTGGCACAAAATAAACATCGCATCGAGGCTTCACCTTTCTCTCACCTTGACCTGCTAATAGTTATTACACTTTCCTTAGATGTTCTGGTTGATAATGATCCAAGCACTGCTTTTAATCTTGTTGATTTGCTGTACAGCATGTGGGAAACTCTCTTGTAAGTTCTTAATTTCTTCAAAGAGAGCACAATGTGTTCTACAAACAGTTCAGAAGTGCATGCACTAGCAATCACTGTACACCTGTCCCAACTCTGATGAAAAAAAATTGCCTAGCATCCCGAATAAAACAGTGAATGTATTTAAAATATTTCTAACTAGTGTTTCCTTGATTACTGTCTAGCTAACACTGAATACTCTTGCAGAAGCACCCCACACGCCTTCCCTCCTATTTGCTTTCATTCTAAAAAGTTGCTTTATGGATACTGACTGCCTCAAGCCAACAAAAACAAGTAGAACAGGTCTACATCTTTAAACCTAAGTACAGCAGTTTACATAATCCTTACCCACCCGCAATTATTGGACTGATTCGGATGACTAACTTTTGATTATGTAGTTAGATACTAAAAATGCTGTAAGATGGGTGAGAAGAGGTTACAAAGACAAAATAATGTTAAAGATTATTGATTTTTATTAAATGATTGATATGCAGTTATATACATTTTAGGACTGAAATCAACCATATTCACTATTGATTCTTAAACAATATAACTCATGTAACTTATGTTGGGCCCCTGACAGGTGCAGCGGTAAATTCACTGTGTTGCTGCATCACTGCGAGACCAGGGTTTTAATCCTGCTTGTTAATTAGCCCAGGGCCTCTGTTTGTGGGGAAAGAAGGCAGGCAGCGTATAAAGATTCCAATCCAGTCGAGTGTCCAAAGTCTGTGGGGAGTTACTATAATGAAGGAGAATCACTCATTAGATATCTAAAAAGTAGTGTAAAAAACGTGGTAAAAATAAAAACAAATTAGATTGCTTTATGAGCTCAGTCCAACTGTTGTACACCATCCTAACCCAAAATATAACCTTGTTTTACTTGAATGTTTATAAACATTGCAAATATAAACAAACACTGTTTAGCCTGAAAACATGATTAAAAGGATCATTTTTCAAGTCATGTCTGGTCAGTCCATTGCTGCTGATATACATTTGAGAGTGGTTACATTTCTTCAGGCCCATCCCTCATTTTTTCACCAAAACAGAGGTATAGTTTGCCATAGTTTGTTATTGTTTCAACCGCGGATTGTCCCTTTTGGGGAACTATTGCAGTATTATTGTACCTAAGGGACAACAGAAGACAGCTGTAATGTTCAATGCCAGTTTAGGTTAGCTAAACCTGACCTTAGATAGTCAGTTTTCTGATAAACAAATAAATTATCTTGTTATCTAACGTGAATCTGACACCAGCCCTGAAGGCCATCCTTACCTGTTGCTTTGCTGGGAGAATAACCTGTTCATTAGAACAGGCTGTAGACTCGCTTTGGAAACAATTATATCATTGGTTTGCAGTTAAAGTCATCTGTTTCCTGGAATGGAAATTATAGTTCCATAGAAGACAATGTACTTTGAAACAGTCATATTTGCCTGTCTGATTACTCGTTACTGATGATAAGCCGCGTGAACATTTGCATCGCTAAACGACTCACGTTCTTTGAGTAGCTCCACATGTCTTTCCAAATGAGACAGTAGTTGGTACAGGGTTAACTGCCTGGAAATGTCCCCATTTTCTACAACCCTAATATTTAAGCACTAATTATGACTTCCAAGAAACTGCGTGATTACTATGCTGTAAACACTCAACTGTAGACACTGTTGGTGATGGAAGAGTGATTTTGTAATTTGAAGACAGGCTTTTCATAATAAAGCTGTGGGTCAGCGAGGGAATTTTTGGGTCAAAGTCGGCCGCCCTCTGCTAAGGGACCATTGCGGGCTAATCGCTAGAATCTGAAGCCATAATATTGACACCTGTAGCATGTCAGCTGATAACATCTTTGTTTGCTGTTTTCAGCAGCGTGTTTCCACAATAGACCAGCAGTCCACCAGCTAACATGTCCTCCCTGTTAGCATGTAAACATGTGTTCTATATAAATATACCCTACAACTTTAGTCTTACTATGCTTTTTGGGAACCAAAAGGTATTCCTGTTCAAAATCCTATTTCCTCTAACCCTCAAGTCTTATTCTTAACATAAAACATCACAGTTGGGGGCATGTCATGCTTTTTATTGACAGAAATCTTTAAGTCTAGTTAGTCTAGAACGTAACCCCTATGACTAAAATAGCTTCTTTAAATGTTCCCTCGGTCAGGTTCCATGTCCATATGTCTGTCTGTCTGTCTGCATGACTGTCTAACATAGCAGTTGTTTGCTTGGTAGGGTGGTTTGAAAACACTTTATTACAAATGATTTGAAAGGGCTGTTATTCATTATTAGTCTTGATCATTATGATACGACTAAATTACATTAACAGACGGGCAATCATACGACACAGGCCTAATGATTTACACTTGCCCTCTGTATTAAAATGTTACCAATTGTTTCCCATAGACAGAAGGACGGAAGTCCTTATTCTGTGTCCTGTTTGTCCATGCAAATGTCAAGCCACAGATTTCCCGGGTGTGGTCAGTCAACATAGCCATCAAGTGAGAAAAAAGGAATGACATTTGTTACAGACAAACTCAAAGCCCATGTGACCGAGGTTCATTTGAATCCTGATTTGATTTTAAATGTAAAGCACACACTAAGTCCCTTTTTCGGCTTTCCTAAACAAATACCCTCCCTCAGCTAGCGAAGATACCGTGGGCCCAGCTGGCCAGGTTGTGTGTGTGTGTGTGTGTGTGTGTGTGACTGCAAGCACGCAGTCTGTAATGTCTGTTTCCCATAAAACGTTAACCTTTAAGTTTTGTTAAATTATGTAAGAGGACAATACCTTGACAGACGTGGTTAACAAGATAAGAGTGCTTCTCCGTGGAAATGTGTCAGTGTGATACATCTTGACAACAGCCACTATTTCTGGTCTAGATACGCAAGAATGTGTTGAGTAATGTTTCACCTGCTGTACAATAGGAAGCGTGTAGGGTCACCTGCAGGACACTATTCCCCTCCTTAAGATCCAGTACACAACCTCCATGCTTCATCTGCAAATATTGCTGTTTCCCTAGTGAATGTTTTAACCTTGACAGTGCCAAGGGAAAGCCAGCAGAGCTCAGACAGGGCAAGGTCAGGTTTCATCACAAGACTGAAGCCAGTACATTACTCTAGAAGTCATCAAAAGCTAATCTGATGCATCCAACAAACCAGTAACACTAGATATGAATAGACTGAATTGCACAGAGGAGGGTTAGAATTTTAGGTGTGCTTGAGTCTGCCTTTAGTGCCCTGATATGTGGAGTTCACATGCTTTGGGAACATTTTATTGGGTTACATGCACCTCGCCAGCCAAGAGAACACGGCAACAGTAACATTTTGTCATACATGAATCAGTCAACACCCTCCAGGGCCAATCAATGCAGTTCTGTAATTGCTTGATCTTAAGGACTAAACCAATTATTCTCAGGACATTCGCCCAACCTGTGCCAGGGCTTGAGATAAATGTTAGGGTTTAGCAATACTTATTTCACTGGGCATGTGTACCAAATGGCATAACTCAAGTCAAGCAGGTCAACAGATATTAACATGGACCTGTTAAAGCATTACTATGTAGAGGATATACTGTTCTTCTTAATGTACAAATTGGAGTAGTACTGCTTGGAGTGATATTTAAATGTCCATAAATGTGGCATGTCAAGCTTCTTCATTTGATGCTGGTAGAGTAACATTAAGGTTTGCTCAAAGTCCGTTAAAGCAAACCTTATGGATTCCTGAGCAAGCCCTTGTGAGTAGTCCTTGTGAGGAGAGGGACAGATACATACAATTCCTTTACTTAAGGAAAAAGAAAGTGAATGGAAATTTTAGCGAATATTGCATTTTCAATCACTCGTTACAGTGCTGCAATCAGAACAATTAGTGTAATAATCAAAATACTGGGCATAAGGCAATAATAAGCCAGGTTTTGTAAACAACTGGGCCAATGGTGTGTGTCATACTGTGGATGTGAATGAAAAAACTACAGAGGCAGTTACTGTCCCCTCCCCAATTTCAATATGGAGGACAATAAAGAGGTGGAGGAAACAGGAAGTTTATTTCGTAGGGGAATGTAACCTGAGAGAAGTTAGAGTGAGTGACTAGGAGTATATCGGGGTCTCTGGAAGAAGTTAACCCAGACGACTTCAAAAGACCCTCCTGCAGGGTGACAGCTATGAATCTGAGGGCTGAGAATTTACTGGTTGAAGGGCTGTTTTAATCTGAAGGCTGAGAATATACTGTTTGAAGGGCTGTTTTCATCTGAAGGCTGAGAATATACTGTTTGAAGGGCTGTTTTCATCTGAAGACTGAGAATATACTGTTTAAAGGGCTGTTTTCATCTGAAGGCTGAGAATATACTGGTTGAAGGGCTGTTATAATACGAAGGCTGAGAATATACTAGTTGAAGGGCTGTTTTAATCTGAAGGCTGAGAATATACTGGTCTAAGGACTGTTTTAATCTGAAGGCTGAGAATATACTGGTTGAAGGGCTGTTTTAACTTTTAAAGGCAGGGGAACCATAACATGCAACTTCCTCTTCATCTTCACAATGTCCGTTACATATTCATTATCACGATCATATTGACACCTTAGGGAATGTGTTGCAAGATGGTATACTGAATGTCAGAAACCCAGTCGATCATGCAGAAATATACCAACAGATACAGGCAGACAAAGAGACAGATAGGCAGTGTGCTAGCATTGCTTAAACCTGGCCTGAACTAACACGAGAAGTTTATTTTGAATAATAATTCCTCAACAGTGGAGCCTGGCAGTATTTGTATAAATTATAACTAAGTGGTTAGGCCTGGAGGTGATTTTGCTACTGGAGAGTGATTACAGACTTAGCTAACAGGAACACTGATTATTGGTCTATAGAGGACAGAGAAAATAGCTGCTGTCTATAGAGACTTCATTAATACAATAACAGATGGCTGCAGAAGATGAGCACTGGAAATAGCGCAATTTAAACTGGGTGTTTTGAACACTGAATTCTTTTGTAGATCAGACCATATCCCAGAGGATCCCACAGGTATGCATTTGCACTGTTTACTTTTGCCTTTTCTAACTGTTTTGTTATATATAAAGGCACCTCAGGGTTTTATGATCTATGCCCTCTATGTCCCTTAGCTATATAATATTGGCCATTAACACCACCTCATGCCTTATTGTTTAAACATACTATATTTTAGAGTATTAGAGTATTAGGGCTGTCCCAAAAGACCAGTCTCCCATAGAGACAAGGTGAAGTCAAAGATGAATAGAAGGATAGACAGAGGACACTTCGTACTATGTTTTGCTAATTTAGCCGACACTCTTACTTACAGCCCTATACAAACAGCAATTGCCGACATTTAGTATTTTTACAATTGACAGAGAGAGGGAAGAGAGGGAAGGAGAGAAGAGACAAGTAATGGGCCTATTGGAAGATTATGATATTTAGGTGGTCATGGCGATATAACCACCTGACTGGAAACAACTAGTTGGGAGTCAATATTCAATATTAAGCAATATTCAATTGTGCCTCTTATTTTCAACTGGCCAGTGAACGACTCTTCCAAAACATCTGTTGTGTCTTGGAGGAGCCTTGGCAGTTCTCTTCATACGTTTTAACTGGGCTTCCTACCCTTTTCATTCATTTTGATCCTGACAAACTTCGTAGTTCTGGGAGGTGACATTCTTAATTTAGACCAGTACTAGACCAATGTTGCATTGCCCTTCATGGCAATAATGCCCTCCTTCTTTCCTTTATTAAATGTTTCTAAATAACCCATACAATATAGGCTACTGTTTTTTTTTCTTGGGTTGTAGATCAAGACCTGATCTTCTATATTATCATCACTTCAACAACCCCTTTTTAAAGGCCTCCCCAAGCATACCCAGACACTCAACAAATAACTCCTAGAAACATGCACAGTTGGATCTCTGTTTCCCTCTGGCACTCAGCTCCAACATCTTTCCCCGGGCCAGGTCAGCCTCTGGCTCTCAGCTTCAACATCTCTCCCTGGGCCTGGTCAGCCTCTGGCTCTCAGCTTCAACATCTCTCCCCGGGGGTGGTAACCAGCCTCTGGCTCTCAGCTCCAACATCTCTCCCCAGGCCTGGCCAGCCTCTGGCTCTCAGCTCCAACATCTCTCCCCAGGCCTGGCCAGCCTCTGGCTCTCAGCTCCAACATCTCTCCCCAGGCCTGGCCAGCCTCTGGCTCTCAGCTCCAACATCTCTCCCCAGGCCTGGCCAGCCTGGTTGTCTAAATGCTCCTATGGTACAATGCGCTGGCTGTAAGTGTTCAAGTACGTGCTTTAAGCATGCACAGTGTAGTCAGATGCGCGACTGTGCTTGTCTTAGGTTGTCCCAATATCATAGTAAGGATCTTACCCGTCTTTGGCTAAGCAGCCCTCCTCACTGGCCACACTTCAGGACTCATAATGGAAAGGGTGGGAGGATGAACCCGTTTTAAAGTAAACCTGCCACTCAGGTCCCTTGAGTCAATGAACCCACCACAGTGCCATGCCCACACATCCCCCAGAGCATGGACCCCAGCAATTACAACATACCAAATGTAAGCACATACTCATACTGTCATCCATACCACACATCCCCCAGAGCATGGACCCCAGCAATTACAACATACCAAATGTAAGCACATACTCATACTGTCATCCATACCACACATCCCCCAGA
>JACXGJ010005267.1:0-40003 GCA_016801105.1 Esox niger
GGGGTTCTGAACACTTTATTTGACAGTCTGCAGTTCTTAACTAACCTTTTTCCATTTGGGTGAACATTTTATTATTCCACTGGGAGGAGAATGAGTTGGATGATGTTTTCTACACAAAGCTTATGTGAATAGATGTGAATATCTATGCTTTTCAGCATTGACTGCTCCCCAAGATTTGCCAAATAAAATTTGCAGGGTTGTATTTTCTGAGGAAACAAAATGCCTGAAATGTAGCGGCTTTTGGCCATCAAAACAATATTGATTCTTCCACCTCTCTAGTGTCAACATGACAGTGAACATACACAGTGGAGATCCAGTTTAACAGTCTAATCATAGAAGAGCACCGACATGAAGTGATTCAGTTGAAACCTCATCGGGGAAAGGATGCCATAGAACCCAAAATAATCAAGGTTCAAAATGTTAGAATCATCAGAAGCTCTGATTGATCTAAATTAAAAAGAATACAGCTAAACTAAAAGCATAGTTAAAACTCAGTAAATCAATTCTAAATTAATCAATGTACAGGTTTGGTATATAGGGTGAAGAGATTTAAAATGTAATTATAGCAATAACATTTTTGCAATATTCCACCACTTCACATTCTAACCTTAAGAGTATATGTCAATATGCAGTGGTTCTTCTATCCACTGGCCACAATTCACTGTAATACTATGTTTATTTATGTAAATTGATGTAACTTATTTTCCATCATATAATGCTGGGTAATTGACACAAAGTTCAATTTCTATAGAGTGGAATAGATATGGGACATGGATCTGAGGCATTGACTAATAATAATATAATATATATATATATAAGATATACTGGTTTTCTGGCTCAACCACACCCATAAAAAGGAACATCGTCCACCCAAATTACAATATGCCCCTTCACGAAACAGAGGTTTTGTATGTGAAATTGTGTATTTTCTGTAATTACTGCTAGTGTCTAAAGTGGGTATAAGGAGACTACAAGTCATTGTAAACTGATATACGGACCAGCGAGAATGTAATAATGGGAAATGTTGGTCACTGATTCATTTTGAAAATTTTTATTTAAAAAAATAACTTAACATATTTTCATGCATGTAGTACAGTAAAAACCCTACATATTGCCCCTTAAACAAATAAAAACACTGAGGAGTGCATGCAATCTTTCACAAATACCACTGCACACAAGATACCACCAAACAAAATGCTATGTTTACAGTATGCTTGAAGGTGCCAGACAACATTTTCGCATCTGGAATAAGAATGTTTATAAATCTTTAACTACATTTCTCTGGTGTCTGGTCTGTCTGAGTCATGTTGAGAACAATTGTGTTCCAGGTTAAGATGTTCTACTGGCTACCTGTGTGACCACTGAGATCTTCAATCCAGAAGACCCTCTCTGATCCACCTACTACTGAACATTGCTTCTGCAAGACACTGACACCACCACCCAAACACTTAATGGAGCGGTTCCAGTAAGACGTTCACCCAGCTTATAAAGGGGAAAACAAATTAAAACAAGAAAACGAAAGTGTCTAGAGAGTTGACAATGGGAGAGCCCAATGTCAGCAACATGGCTGTGGTGTATGCCGAGACCCCTAACCAAGTACTGGAAGGAGATGGATTGGAACCATTTACGGATACCTACGACACGGATTACGGTGTTCCCGAAAACGAGATGCCCGACACAACACAGGGCACAGCCTTTTTCGTTGCCACCATTGTCATTGCTGTGGTGCTCATCTGTATTATGCTTGTCTGTGGTGTCGGCAACATCCTGTTTATTGCTACTTTGGCACGGTACAAGAAACTGCGTAACCTCACCAACTTGCTCATCGCTAACCTAGCTATATCAGACTTCATAGTGTCTGTGGTGTGCTGTCCGTTCCTAGTGGATTACTATGTGGTGAAACAGCTGTCATGGGACCATGGCCTGGTACTTTGTGCTTCAGTCAACTATCTTCGGACAGTCTCTCTGTATGTGTCCACTAATGCCCTACTTGCTATCGCTGTGGACAGGTGGGTGCCTCATCACTGGTTATTGATGTCTTTCTACACGACAGATGTTTGCGTTTCCACTGATTGCCTTAGGGTCAGACCGTGCGCCTTTGGTACTCAAGTCAGCTTCTTGAAAAATAAAAGTTAAACTAAAGTCAGGAGGCCATTAGAAGCTATATTCTACAAGAATCAATGGGGAAATAATTATTTACAGGGCTCTGCAGTATCTCAAGATTTAAAGAAATAGACGCCTTCCACACAACTGAAGCTGTGGCTGCAATGTCTGGGATTAGTGGCGCCGGCAGGATTCTGTTTCATAGTACGCACAAGAGCCAAGCTGCTACACTAAACAAACCAATTTTGGATTGTTTCTGTTTGCTTATATCTATGCAACATGTTTTCACACAAAATAATAGTAAGATAAATCTAACGTTGCAAACGTCACTTACGGTTAAGTACCAAAAATGTTGATAATGCAATGACCTATTAGCCACTAGCCAGTGACGTTAACACCAATCATCGGCCTTCAAATGGCAAATGGCAACTTTTATGAGTGGGCGCAGCCAAAAATGCACCTCAAGCACATTAGTCTATAAAAAGAATCCAAAAACATCTGCTGTTATCACTATTTAATTTTTACGAAAAGCTATATATGTACAAAAAACAAACATAATCATCATCATTTAAAAAAACATGTATGCACAGGTTTACAGCTGTTGGTGCCGCTGGCTGGGAAGGAAAACCTAAGACAGACACAAGCAGTATTGACCTCAGTTCTCCAACTAGCCAACCCCACTGCAGCATAGTTTACATTTGCACATTAAGTAACAATCTGAAAACATGCATGGGCAAAGCAAAACACAAAGGCATTATAAATAGGATAACATTGCCCCATGAGTTCATAATTTGCATTTATCCCCCTACAATAACTTAGAAGGCAGATGGTGAACGCCTTGTCAGGAACTATAGGGCTAACATCCCTCTAGCAATGATTTATAACAGGCTGCAATCATGCTGTATATGAAGCTAACTCTATAAACAATTAAACACTAACTCTACTTGCCCTCACTGTGGTGATGCCATTGACTGTCTGTGTACCCCACCTCCAATGGTGAAATGCCCATTGGGAATTTATATTTCATGTCCTGGAATTCTGGTGACATTTCCTTAGCTTTCCTAATATGTCTTTATACTAGCTAGCCAGCGTCTTCAGGACACTGACGCCAGTTAGCAAGTAGCTACTGTATGCTAAAATTACACTTGCCATTTAAACATTTTAAGTTCCACTCTTGAAGTTGATTCATTGGTAAAATGAGGGCTAAAGTGCAGTTCAAAATCTAACTTCACCTGTTCCCACATGAAACATAAATAATGTTTGAATTATCAGAATGGGTCATGGCTTTACATTGGAAATCTCAGCATTCACATTTGCAAAACATTTTTGATTAGGCAAACAGTTACTTTTCCTAAACTTGGATAAATGTTCATGTTGTCTAATAGCAAGGTCTAATAAAAATCTATAGTTTCTCTCCCCTTGCTGTCAGCAGTGGCAGTCCTAATTTATTTTGTTTTTGTACCCCACAATGAGAGCAGGGAGGAGACTATGGATCCGTCTCTATCCAGTGATGCATGCTCGCCTATGAGTGTATGTACATCACACGCAATATTGATTAAGACTTAATTTTGGATAAAGGACTTGTCTTGGCATAGAGATAGAGCATTTACAAATCAACGCTTCTTGAGTAGTGGAGGCAGTTTCACTCTTTCCTTGTTAATACCATAATAAACCCTCTTCTCTGTCATCAGGTACATGGCCATCGTCCATCCTCTGAGGCCTCGAATGAAGTACCAGACAGCCTACTGCCTGATCACTGGGGTGTGGATTGTACCCATCCTTATCTCTATCCCCTCAGCCTACTTTGCCTCAGAGACCATGTACCCGCACAGCGGAGCCAGCACCTCTCAAAACACCCACAAGACCTTCTGTGCTCAGATCTGGCCAGTGGACCAACAGGCATACTACCGCTCTTACTTCCTGTTTATCTTTGCCCTGGAATTTCTGGGGCCCGTTTTTATCATGGCGATATGTTACACACATATTTCGCGTGAGCTCTGGTTCAAGAGCGTACCGGGTTTCCAGACAGAGCAGATTCGCAAAAGGCTGCGTTGTAGGCGGAGGACAGTCATGGTCCTGATTGGGATCCTGACAGCATACATTCTATGCTGGGCACCATATTACGGCTTTACTATCTTACGTGATTTCCACCCAACACTCATCTCCCGCCAGAAAAACTCTCTGGTGGCTTTTTACATCATTGAGTGCATTGCTATGAGTAACAGTATGATCAACACCTTCTGCTTTGTCAGCGTCAAGAACAACACAGTCAAATATTTAAAAAGGATTGTGTTGCTACGTTGGAGGTCCAGCTACGCTGGCTACGCTCCCAGTAAGACAATGGATGAGACAGAAATGCATACATCCTCTTTGCCCATCACAGAGGAATTTGAATGCATTCCTTTGAGGTGAATTTGAAGATGACATTTTGAAACTGCACTTTGTTGTTGGTAGGTGTGCATAAGAAATAGATATAAAGTTATTGTAATGAACATGTTGAATAATGCAGTTTTTCTGAATTACTGTCTGTAAATGTGTGATCAGAGAAAAATATTAGAAAAATGCCACTCCCCTTGTTCAACATACCTTTATATCATGAGTATGACCCAATTTCACTGACGGAATATGTGCACAATCGAAATACGGAATTCAATCATGCCTTTCAAACCCAATAAAGGCTTCAGTATGTCTGCACCGTTTAATTTGCGGTTAAGAGTGGGACCTGAATCAATGTGCTAACTGACTATAGCCCCAATTGTTATTGAAAGGTGTGATTGAATGTCATAGTGCTATATAAGGCCTCAGATGCAATTTATCTCCATTAAAACATTTCAAAAGAACTTCAAAAGGAAAAAATGTGTATTTACTCTCATGTTTTGGACCTGCACATTTACAGTTGTTCAATTTGTATGTAATTGGAGTTACATCACAGGCCTTTGGACAATATCTATAACTACTCTGCCTAAAATGCAAAACACAGGAACAAACATTTGGAACTACCATATCCAATTCATGGCAATAACAACTTTCTATTTTGTTCATCTGTATAAATTGTTTACTTTGTACATTAAATACTAAAATGTCGCAACTCATGAGGAAAAACAAAAAAATATATTATTGATGCAACTAACTGCATTGTGATGTTCCTTGCACATACAGATACATTTGATCAATTTAAAGGGATATTGTCTGATCTAAATTTACAAAGCAGCTCCATAAAGGTTGTTCTGTTAATATTTTACCCATGCATGATGTACAGTATTTTTGTGTTGTTATACCATGTGCATTGTTATATTACTTGGACCAGCAGTTAATATGTACATTTAGCTGTATTCTCCAGGGCAAGTTCTGAATCAGTGAAGAAGCATTCTTATATTGCTCTTAACTTGAATGTCTACTAAAGTAAGTGATACAGATTTTGTTTTTCATGTTTTGATGTAGTATTTTATCTGGTTAAAGTTGAAATCCACAATTGTTTAAAAATCATTCTAATGAATCTGAGCTTAAAGAAACGTCTCTCACCAACAGTTCCATGGGGGTGCTGCATTGGCAATACATAATCCCAATTTACAATATCTGTAGCAATATTAACTATATCAGTTATCAATGGGCTTAGCTGTTGGAAGGAGAATCCCAACACAAGTGGTTTTAATATTTTTTGTAAAACTCAAGAATCGTACCAAATGGAGAATAGAAACATTGGATCTTTTGAAAATTAGACAATATCTCTGTTGTTTCATTGTATTTATGAATCTGGGTAATATTGCAGTTGTGCGGCTTTTCTTTACTGTGAGTTAAACAAGACAAAAAAATATGTATTTGTGTTCCTTGCTGGATTACATTAAATTAAATAAAGATCTTTATTTATTCTAGTCAGATGAGAAAATATTGCAGTGAATCTTTGATCATTTGTGGATGTGTCTACTTGGTTTGGCAATGTCAACGGCATCCTGAACGCTATCAAGTTCTGGGGCATTTAAGCCAAATATCTGATTATGCCGGCTACAAAGAGAATTGTGCATAGTTCATCTCACATAAGGACAACACTAGCGCCACCCCAGGTCCATATCGTCAAAGCAATAGTGCCGTTATGCGAGTGTACTGTCTGACACCACATTTACATGCAGCAAAACTAAAATCCAACACTTCAAAAACAATGTTATGCTGTCATATAAAGAAATGAATTGTTGAAAAGGTAATGCACAATCCTCAATATTAATGGATTGTTTTGAAAATATGCCCAACTTTTTCACTGGTGTCTGAGAAAACAAAAAAACTATTCAACCAACACAAGTCCAAGCTACATTAATGTGATTGTTTATGTGTGTGACACTAATGATAGAATATGTCTAACATGTTCTAATTAAAATATTTTCATCAGGAGCACAATTCTGTGATTTGGATCTGGCGAGGCAATGCCTTTTGATTTCAGTTAATTACTTCTCTGCCAAGACATATAGCTGTGCCAGTTCTTCAAGCGCATCACCAAACACAATCAAGGCTTTCTGTAATTTATATTGAATACAATGTTGATTAAATATTTTGCAATTTGTTCACGTTGATGGCTTCAGTTATATTCTGTGAGGATAGTGTAATGTCTGATAAAAGCCCTGGCAGCATGAGAACAGATGTGATGCACCAAATTACTGGTTTTATGACAGTGCTTGCATCTTCATCATCTGATGACGTAAACAAATAGATATTTAGTGTTGATAGTTTGAAGGTGCCAACATTTAAAGTCTGTGGTCAGTGACTGCCTTGGTGAAATTAAACTCATATATATATATATATATATATAGTGTGCAGATGTTAGTGTGTCATTCATTGGATATTAATTACAGTACTTTAACATTTGTATGTGCCAAGTTCTATTTTCCAAATCAACATAACACAGACAGTTTAGTCCAGTGAGATAATGTATGACAAGCATTTTCCTGGTGAGACTGTTGCAAATATGTTAAAAATACATCCTTCTTTAAGAATATGGAAGGATGTGCCAATACTGCCAGTGCCAGAAAATGTTTGAACATAATCTCAACGATATATGGTACACTAAGGGTATGATAAGCACCTATTATCATCTAATAGGTTTACAGCTTACAAGGACATTGTGGATGGGAGTTTAAGGTCCAGAGGTATTCAATCCTCTACTCAGTGACTCACAACTGTACCATGTATTTGACACATCCCATTACACTTCATTGGAGTTGCAAGCTAATTATCGAGCCCTTAATTAGTGAATCAGTTGTGCTTGTTCAGGGCTCAAGAGACAATACATCTTCACTGTGTAGCAAAGCAGTTAGACAGTTAGTCACTGTTAACCTTACTGTCATCCCAGATAAAGCAATCCTAAACAGTTTATTCTACCAGGCATTGGTATGAAGCTGGTACAGTAACTCATTTATAGTGCTGGAGCCCCCCTGTCGTTGCCTAGGCACCCACTGATGAGATTCCGTCCATAACTTTTAGTTTATCTGTTAGTATACAAATACTCCCATCTTGTTTTTCAACAGAGAAAAAACATAATTGCTGCCACAATATAATCATACCATAACAAAATATTCTGCTTTTCTCAGAGAAAGTATTTTTGTTGACTATTGTCAATTTCTGCTGAGGTATAGTCTGGTCATCATATTAATCAACTGAGCATTTCAAATTGGGAGGGAAGGAGAAAGAGTAATAATAATATTATAATAATAATGGAATGTTTATTGAAATTAATCTGAAATGTTCAGAGAGATCATATTATGTTGCTTTTATTTCAAGCTCTGTTAAAGGGGAAATAAAGGGGGATTTTCATCAAAAACACCTTTGGACCATATATAACACTGTTATAAATAACATACATAACACTTTTGTCATCTCCCCATGCAGTATTTATATCTGTTGCATAGTGAGAGAAAGTAGGCTTGAGAAACTTAACACAACACAGATGTGCTAACTAACTCTTGAGCACAGGTGTATAGATAGGAAACACGTCCTGTCCATACCTCCTGCTAGGAGTTGCCCATGTAACTGTCACAGGCTTGAGGGATAGGACCATTGACCATATGTTGGAACAACCCATACAAGGGTCATTTAGGCCTTTCTTATTGGAGGGTATTTGGCTGGGTTTTACCCTATGCCGGCTCCCTTTATAAGTATTGTGGAACTTCCTGTATTCTTTGGAGAAGCACAAAGGAGAGAGAGAGAGAGTGGGAACTATGACCTGTTAACATCAATGTCTCATGCTGAATAAAGATGGCTCTCCCCTGACTTTTGGTTGTATAACTTTTTGTTCTTGGACATCATCAGAACCGGAAGCCAACAATAGGTATTTCATATGAAAATTGTACATTTGTAATGACAAATTATTTTGAGGCCACTAACTACTACTTCAGGGGCTGTTTCCATGGAAGACAGAGCTCGAGGAATTTGAGGTAAGTTATTTGGCTAGCAAGGTAATGTTACATTTCTGATCTGTTAATTAGCGAGGACATATACT
This sequence comes from Esox niger, assembly GCA_016801105.1. Taxonomy (NCBI): domain Eukaryota; kingdom Metazoa; phylum Chordata; class Actinopteri; order Esociformes; family Esocidae; genus Esox; species Esox niger. Next base: position 8,588 of record JACXGJ010005267.1, read on the forward strand.
TTTTTGACATCAGCAAATGTTCTGACTGCTATTGTAATGGTTACAGTTACACTGTCCAACAGACAGTATTTTTTTACTTGTGCATTTTAGTTTTCCATTAACTACTTATACAGTACTGACTATGCATAATCATGTATTAATCTAGAGATTGTCCTCTTAACAAAAATCTCTGATTAATTTAACATAACAAAATACAGTGTTGAATATTAGCCTAGTTAAATAATTTGGCTGTCTGGGTAGAATTCTAAATAATCATGCAACTGTCCTAAAAATCTGAGGTAATGTCAAATGGCCAGGGAAAATATTTTTTTAATGGGATTCCCATTTAAACCATAACTTAAAAATAAAAATACATTTAAATAGTCCGATAGCATACAAAATGTCAATTACAGGCCTAACTAAAGAAATGTTGTGAGATTCTATATCAATTTGTAAATATTACATTATTTAAATAGTTAAGGATATTTTATTTAAAGAATATTTTAGAATTATATTTAAACTTTCATATTGTCTGTTACAGCATTAAAGGAAAATAATGGCCAAAACAAATACAAATGTATGTAAACAAAATTAAAAAAATGTCACCTGAAGAATGAATGTGTCCTCTTATGGTTGTTTTGAGAAAAAAATAATGTAAATTTCAAAATAGTATGAGTTTGGTGGATGACTCAATAACATTTTCTATGTAAATGTTCTGTTTATTTATGATCTTCACAGAGCTGTTCACCTTCAGAGCTGTTTTCCTGTGGTAATCCATCACGTAGAGATGATACAGAGGGACAAAATGGCAGTTGTGGGATTTCAGATCAATGATGATAGTGAAAGAAAGCCATTGTGTCCACGTATAGCCTATCATGCTCTTTCCCTCTCTCTTCTCTCTCACTCATCAACAGCTGCGGGCTAGACTGGTTTCTGAGATAGTATTCCCTCGGAAGAATTTACTTCTCAAACCAGGGTACAATCAAGACCAGAAAATAGAATAGTCTCTTTCATGTTTCATTTCAACTATAGCCTCCTGATACCCAGTCTAATGAATGTTACTCTGAGGCCATATAGGCCACTGTGAACCTCTTCACCTTAGAGGAGATATTTTTTATTTCAGCCATCTAACATCTACAGGAATAACAGGAATTATGTGTTTTGAGGTTACATAGACTAACAAAATCACAGTGAACCAGTTTCCCAATCAAACTAATAATATAAATTGTGACATTTGGAATTCAAATTTTCATTACCAATGCTGTATGAGTGCCGTAGGCTAATGAAACTGGAGACATTGATAGTTTGTAAAGGTTAGCCTAAGCAGCTAATTAGAATAAAGCTAGCAAGCTAGTTAGTCTAGCTAATGTTATACAATGTGTGCTTTGGAATTCTAATTTTATTTTATAAACAGACTACCCCGCATGTGGTATAATTATAACTCAGCAAATAAATACAATATTCTGACTATATACCCTAGGTTACTGTTGCAGCACAGAGAGAAATTTGGCTTACTAGGTAACTAACTTGCTAAATGGATGTATAATTTACCAGCAGTACAGCTCTGGAAAGAAATAGGTGACAACTGCACCTTTTTCTTTCCTTTTTAAAAATGTTGAAGGTTTTGGGTGCGGAGCAGAAGCGTTCAATTTGCAGTGGTCTCTTAATTTGAACCCTTCTGTTACTCAATCAAAACCTTCCTTTTTGACTGTTTTGGAAAGGAAAGTAAAGGTGCAGAGTGGTCTCTTTATTTTTTGTTACCATATCCCAAAAAGTAGCCCTAACCTCTTGGAATTTATGCCCACAGCTATTTGAACCAGTTAAGAAAAGGTTAGGTATAGGAAATGACTCAATGACAGCTTAGGTTCACTTTCACCAATTATATTAACAGAATGCACAGAAGAGTGACAAACAATATGTTATTGACATGAACAACAGTAGTGGCCTAAGGAGGACTGAATTGGTAAAATGAACAACCCTAAACCTTACCCTAACTAATACAAACGCTAAATATTCTCTTTTTAACATAAAACAGACCCTACTGTTCCCAGTTCTAACTGCCTGCACTGGTGGAACACTTTTTCTTCTCTGGACATGCTGCTTTTCTAGGGTCAGAAGTGCTGATGTAATGCATTGTGGCATGTGCACCATTCAGCCTTTTAGAGGCAGAGAGCCGAGTAGATCTGCCGAGTTTGACATTGTGACTACACACCACACTGCCTAAATGCGTAAACACACTCACACACACAAAGCATCTGGTCAAAACACATACCATACTGTACATGTAAACACATACAGTGACAGACATTTTGGTCTTCAGGTCATGCAAAAGCAGAGAGAGATATTGCCTTGGAGCAAAATCTGGAGCAAGATGATTCATTTATGAGCTCAACGTCTGATATTGAAGAAAAACACAGATCTGCTGCAATGCCATGCAAGGTCACACCCATATCCCAACATCAAAGTGTCAAGTGTTGCCCAGGGCATAAGCATTATCCTGAAAGCCTCTGAGAAAATAGGATGTCTGGATTGTCTTACACTTTTTTTGCGATTCATGTAAACATTCAGTGATTGAGATATTTCAAGTGCAGATTACCTCAAGGAAACACTGTCCTCATAAACCTAGCAGTTTATAGCCTTGAATCTGTTAATTCCATTATGGAGCAGGACCAATCAATGTGAAAAAAATTCAGGTTGTCAATGATTATGGTCAATGTATTCAGTTTGCAGTACACAAGATGAGCACTATCTGCTGTGTATGTTTTATATACAACCTAATGTTTTAGATGTTCAGCCAAGGTATTGCCAATTTATCCATGTATGGTGTATAATAATCAATAGGATGAACAAAATACTTTAGCCCATTAATGTGTAGCCTATGGCCTTTAAGAAATTACAACACAGCATGCTATTTCTGCTTTGTCATGTGGTAAACCTAGGCCATGGTCCAAAATTCCCCATAAATCAGAGATCTAGAAAACCATTGATTGGAAACAAAGAGGCGTCTCATAATGGTCTATTTGACGCAGCAATATTCTGCCTCGCCTGCCGTTTGTTTTTTGTATATTTGCTCAGTCATCATTGGCATTGCTTTTGTAATGTCAGCCACAATGGATGACATACTCTGGAAGGCCTCGCGCGCGCGGCTTGCATGGGAACATGCGCTGGGAGATTTTTTGTGGGGTCTATTTCGCTGCTGGTTAGGGCCGGAAGCTTTTAGTCTAACATGAGACTGCCGAGGGTGAGCACCCGAGTTTTCACACACTAAAGGTGCTACAGGGGATAACGCACTCCGGGGATAACACCAACCGAGGCAGCGGGAGAGCGACCACCACCACCATGTACCAGACCAGTTACTTGCGCGAGGTGCGCAAAGAGAAGTATGAGCGCTCCGATATATTCGAAGAGCCTTTCTCGTCTGACGCGTCGGCGGGCGCTTGTGCCATCCAGGGCTGGGAGAGCCTGCAGGAACTTAACAGCCGCTTTGCCCGATACATCAACCGGGCACGCGTGCTAGAGCAGCGCAATGCCGTGTTCCGCAAGCAGCTGGAGACGCTGCAGCGAATGGAGGAGGCCAGCGGGCTTGAGGAGGCCTTTACGGAACAGATTGATCTGAACAGGCAGCGCATCCGCGAGCTCTCTGCTGATCGTGCAAAACTTGAGCGTGAGTTAAAGGATGCATGCCGCATGCTGGACGAGTTCACCAACAAGTAAGTGATGTGCGTGCATTTCAAAGTGTGTGAATGCTTCTGTGTGGGTATTTTTTAAGAAATGTATGGGCCAGAGAGAGAGTCTACAGACCGTCGACCTTGTGCCCAAAAACATTGTAGTGGTTCGGAGGTGTTAACGGATGTGCGGGGGGCCGCATTAGGTAAATGATATGCCTGGAGAAATGCTATACTCGTACCAATATGACTGGAGAAATGCTATACTCGTACCAATATGACTGGAGAAATGCTATACTCGTACCAATATGACCGGAGAAATGCTATACTCGTACCAATATGACTGCCCCTTCTAGCTTGATTAGTAGAGTCAACCTTCTATCTTACTTTTTTGACATGGAATTAATAGTATTCGACGATGGATCTTCACATTTAGTCTTACAATATTTGGGAGGAAAACAATCTCTAACTTGTCTATCAATATATGAATCCCAATCTCAGTTTGACCGCTCTTCGAGACCAAAGTTGTGTTTTCTCAAAACCATGCAACGACCCCCAGCTCTGGTTCAGCTGTTATTTAATGTGTCAGGGATATATTTTATTTATTAATACATCATAAAACTGCAATATGTTGTCCAGAAAATTTGTATCCCGACAGCCGGTCAACATGCTCCTTGCGTTTGGGGATTATGCAATCTATAGCAATTCAAAAAAAAATCCATGATTTCATAAGGTTAGAAATGGTGTGATTCATGTGCATGTTAATTCACATGCTCGAAATGTATACAAATAAGAACAACATCCTAATTGTATTTGACATTTTCCTTTTATATGATGTTATCTTTGGCATTCAATACCCAGACAATCACATTGTCACCACAAATATTTAATGAGAACATAATGCTATTCATTATTATTTAATGATGACTAAATGAGCATTATGATTATATGTTTCATGGACACCCCTGCCTCTCTCTCAAGATTACTTTGGATCAAAAACATTGACCACATGGCTTTAAACTGTATAACATATCAATGCACCATCCTACCCACATATTTTATTGCTTACAAACTGAACAAATGGATGAAGTCCAATTTGGTAACAATCTCTACAGCTTCTCAATTGAAGGTGCGAGAACAGCAGTCCATGCTGACTTTCACATTTCATGGGGATCAAGGTCAATTCAATACAGAACCTGTTAATACTGGTAGTAGAAAAGCTTAACACATAAACATTTTAGATTTGAAATTCTAATTAAATTTATTATTATTATTATTTTTGTCCTGCATAGATACAGAAATGAATGTGAGTATCAAGAACAGCTGCGGGGTACACTGGAACAACTCAACAAGGTATGTTTGGAAGATCTGTGAAATTGTTTATTTACTTTACTTAAAATACATATAATGTGTCAGTTTCCCAGAGAAATATGTGATGTAGACCAATCCAACAATTTCTATGGACCCTAAATTGAATTTGCTTTATATTCTGGGGCAAAGCTGTCTTTCTCATTATATGTTAAGCTGTGAAAACTACTAAACTCCCAACAATTAGCACCCTTACATGACCAGAAGACTGGGTGTGAACTGAACTGACAGTCAAAACTGTCAATTCATCTTTAAGTCTGGAACAACAAATACTTGAATAGATTAAGGATATGCTGCAGAACGGTTTTCAACCAGTGCTTCAGAAGTGTGACAATTGAGCTTAAACCACAGAGTTGACAACATACACTCAGAACAGATCATTTGTTTAACTTCTTTTCATTAATATTCATTATTATATTGACCTGAAATGACAGTTAACCATATTTGAAATAGAAAGAAATGTTATAAAATTTCCCAAGCAGATTTGAAGCCTTGTACCATCCCCCATAATGTGCTTTGAAGCTGAAATAATGGAAAAAGTTTGAGGTGCTGTCAATACATTGATGTTGGCCGAAAGAAGTCCTGGCCAAAAGAAGAAGCATACAATGTTTTAGACAATTGCAAAATATAAAATAATAAATGTACATATTCAGCCACAAGAGGGTTAGGGAAAATGCACTGGATTTTCAGTATTTTACGTCATTTAAAGGGACACTGAAAGTTTCAGGAGCCTTTCGAGTGTACTCCAAACTGAATTGGCAGCAGACTGGAGAGCCTTTTTCCATAGCTTCAGGCACACTTTCTCCTATCTCTGCTTTCCTGGGTTAGCATAATCAAATGAATTGATCTCAGAGGCTGTGGAAATTGTAGAGAAATAATGTAGCAATGGAAATTGTTTTTTCTTCCCCTCTTTGGGTTTTATGTGGTGTTCTGTTCCTTACTAACAGCATTGTGATAGTGGGTGAAAATTTGAGGAGTGAATATCAACTCACTCTCATCTCTTTCCTCTCATTTTCTGTCATCTTTTCTTACTATAATGTCGTCTCATCTTTCATTTTTTTCTCTTGATTCTTCTCTCCTAGGAGGCTGACCATGCCCTGCTGAAGAACCTGGAGTTTCAGATACAGTCACAGTTCCTTCAGGATGACATCAACTCCACCAAAGACAGACACAGGAAGGTAAGAGGGGCACTACACATCATGAAACATCCCCCTAAAACATCACCTACAACATCCCCTACAACATCGCCTAAAACATCCCCTACAACATCGCCTAAACATCACCTACAACACCCCTACAATATCGCCTAAAAATCACCTATAACATCCCAAATGACATCACCTTAACATCACCCACAACATCACCTAAACATCACCTAAACATCACCTGCAACATTATCTAAACATCCCCTACAAGATCCCCTATAACATCCCCTAAACATCACCTACAACATCCCCTGCAACATAACCTAAACATCACCTACAACATCCCCTACAACATCACCTAAACATCACCTACAACCTTACCAAAACATCCCCTACAACATCACCTAAACATCACCTACAACATCTCCTACATCACCTAAACATCACCCAAACAGCATGTGAACATCACCCACAACATAACCTAAACATCACCTACAACGTCACCTAAAACATCCCCTATAACATCACCTACAACATCCTCTACAACATCACCTGCAGCATCCTCTACAATATCACCTAAACATCACCTACAACATCCCTTGCAACATCACCTGCAACACCTGCAAAATTATCTGCAAAAAAGGCCTCAAAGAATCCAACAATGAATAGTGAAAACTTTTTGTCTTCCACACATTTACTTTTAATTAGGTTAAACTTTAGAGTATAAACAGTGAGAAAAATAAATGTTAACTATATTTTACAACAGAGTTATTAAGTCTGTAGATCTCAATAGATTGTCTACATACAGTCAATTACATTTTTACTATCGACCAGCACTAACCTTAACCATTATACTAAACCTTACCCCTAAACCTGATACTAACAGTAACCCTAACCGTAGCAAGCATTCATCAGTTGTGCAATAACATCTAGACAACAACTGTCAAAATAGTGTAACCCGATTAACGTTTAGAAACATATTGATGTTTTGATATTTTTACCTTTGATCCCAGAACATGGCGGAGATCCAGACATATGTAAACATCCTCCACCAGATCAATCAGGCAATCCCACTAATGCCCAATATGGGTGTGGGCATCTCTGAGGTAAGGACATATCTTGTCCCAGGTATGTGTCTGCGTCCAGGGGGAACAATTTATTTGTCAAAATACTTCTAGAACTCAATTTTTGGTATGCTTGTGGACTGTGTCTGTGACTGGAAAATGTGTAGTGATGCATTCAAATATCCAATATGTTGGGGTTTGCTGACATTTCTGTACTACTACAGTAGCTTCTATAATAGATTTATTTCTTTGAGTTGTGCCAGTTAATCCCTCCCAACTCTGTCATGTTTCCCACCTGCAGAAAGTAGGTTGTTGCTGTCAGTAAATGGTTTGCTTGTCAGTCTTTGAAGTGATTCTGTGATTTTTTATCCATTTGTTCAGCTTGTGATTTGTACATCGTCGGCAAAGCAGTCAAATAAAATATTGCAAAGCGTTCGGGGATTTCATGGCTGTAAACTTAAAAACAACCATTGATTTAAAGAGAAAGCATGATATTATGCTACCCTGTACTTGATTGTAAATTACAAGGGTGCCAAAATGTTTGACCCCAACTGTATGTATCATAACTGGCCTCTTTGTGAAGGAGCAGGAGAAGCAGCTAGCCCAAAGAAGAGTTCCAGCCCTGCAGAGTCAACTGGAGGAGTATAAGAGTGCTCTCTGCCAGCTCCAAGCACAGAAAAAGCGTCTGCAAACCGAGGTAAGTTTTTGTCACCATGACCATTTGACTGTTTAAAAATTGTCCTTGCCCAAATCCAAATCAACCCCTAGGCTCTGCCCGGTATGCAGATAAGTGAATTTGGAACTTACGTTATACAAGTTGTAGTGTATAGGTTGGCCAATAGGTGCCAGTCTTCACATTTAGATGTGAGTACATATGATGAAATGAGCTTCTATTTTGCTGCTTCGCAGTACAGCTGGGATGGGGTTAGGATCCTAATCACAGTGTACCCACAGTGCCCAGGGGACCCAGAAAGTGCCATCGTAATAACCCTCAGCGCTGATAGGGGTGGGCTGCTGGAAGTCAGAGAGATGCCTTGCCACATGGCACTCTTGCGACCCCTTGTGGTTGGTCGAGAGGCAGTGAGCTCTATTGTGATTGACCACTAGGGAATGTGTTTCACTCAGTGTGTGCGTACCTGTGATAACTTGGTGGTTTAGCAAGCTGTGTGATGAGAATCCATGCGACACGGCGAGATGTGCTCTGAGGAAATGTCAAATTTTTTACCAATCCCAGACATGCTGTGAAGTCGCTGCAACGAGGGAAGGCTATGATTGCGAAATAAATTGGTAGTGGAGGAAATGGCGGGTAAAATATTGGTATACTTGATAAAGCATGTGAGGGTGTATGATGTAGCATGTCATCAAACAGCATACTACACTGCATTCCACTACTAGCTTGCCTTTGAGGCTCAACAGGTTCTGTGTTGGTTGGTTCCTAGAAGGTGATTTTGGAGGGCTGTTCTTCCCTCAGGATTAAATATTACATTTTGTTTGGCTGTTAAACATTGATATTATCAACTTACTATAAAAAAACAAATAAATGCATGCAAAGGTTACGGTTAGGGGTAGGTTTAGATGACATGTTATTGTAAGAGTTAGGGACACAGTTTAAGGGTTACGTTTAGGGATATAATGAGATTTAAGGTAACAGTAAGTGTTAGTTGATAGGTAGATGAATGTAAAAGCTTGCTAAAGTTAAGTTTAGGTTAACGTTAGAATAAGTGTCAGGGTTACGGAAAGGGTTTAGTTTAGCGGTAGGATGAGGTTTAATGTTAGTAGAAAGTTAATTGAAAAGTTATAGGTAGACTTTAGATGTGTCTGTAAAGCCTCTACAGATTGACAGGAGATAGAGGGGTGTGTTAATTTCACCATAGAAAATGCTCTGAAAAATCTTATCAAACTGAACTAAAGGGACCTACTTGAGTACCTCCGATAGAAACTCTGTTTAATGAAACCTGTAACGGGGACCGACAGGGAACAGACACAGAGGGTGTGTTCAGGGCCCTGGATGGCATTTTATTAACAAACCTATAGGGGTGAGGGGGTGAGGTGAGAGACAAATCTCTCCCGGTGTGAGGAATGGTTGCTGGGGGTTGTAGCACTGGCGGCTGCCCCCAACAAACACCATCTCCTGGCCTTCTTCCTCATCTTCATCATCCTTATCCTCTCAAAGTGTTGTCTGCGTCCTGCTCTGCTTCTGGCCTTTGCCACAAACTACACCCTGGGAGTTCTTAAATGCCTCTTCTGATGAGGTGCCATATGTGGTGTGTGGGTGCGTTCTGGCAACAAACCTTTAACTAAAACCTTAACTCTTGCTAAAACATTTGAATATTTTATTAGGACATTAAAAAACAGACTCATTGCCAAACTTAAACTGATCCAAAAGTAAATATGTGTTTTGTCCCAAAATGAAAAATCTATTGAAAAATCTATTCCTTATCCATTTTGTTTTGTCCTAACAGGTTTTTTCTTACCCTGAAATTATGCTTTGCACTTTTCTATTTTTTTGTATCTTATACCTCATATCTGTTTGTTTTCTCTAGTAACAGGTTTTAAATGGTGGTCTGTAAATTCCGAAGTACATTTGTATTTTAAACTGTGTGAAATCTCAGTATTTGACATTAATAAATTATCTTATGTTGTGTCAAAAGATTCCATTTTCAATGAAGCTGTCATCATAATATCTTCTTTCGATTTATTCAGTCTCTTTACAGCCATTTAGCTTGAATTTGTTCAGTAACTTTGGTAATCCTTTAACTGAAGTTCATTAAAATTCAGATACCGAAATGCTGGCCATTTCAGGTTTTACATGGCACTTTTCTTTTATAAGACTGTAGTTTGGGAAACACTGACAAAAATGATAAGAGTTTTGTTGTCATAAGCTGTTCATTTCTCATGGAATTAGTTTGACTTTCGTCCTATTTTGTACTTGAAGTTAGAAGAGTGTATTTATGACAGGTTCTCCTCAAGGATCTGTAAACTCTATTGTGAACTGATCCAAATCTGAAATGGTAGTAATGTCAAAATACTATATTTACTAATATTTAGCACAGACCAAGTAGCTATCACCTTTACTGCTGTTATGCATGGTTGGTACATTTCTTCGTTTTTTGACAGAGTGAGCACCTTCATTAACATTGTGCATCCCTGCCTTGCCAAAGTCAACTGATCTGCCAGCAGTTTGCTGCCTTGCAAGATAGTTGTTGTATGTTTCATTTTAGAATTTTTGGGGGAATTACTGTATATATTGTGAGATTTACAAACATACCTACTGCTGATCAAAGTGGGGGAAGCCTGTAGATTAATGGTTACAGCATATGACCGGGCACCAAACGGTTGCTAGATTGAATCCCAAAGCTGGGAAAAGTGAAGAACCTGCTGTTCTGTACCTGAGCAAGGCAGTTTAATTGCTCGATGATCATTTCTGGGAATGAGATGTTTTCATCGTCTGTCTACCTGTAAAATAATAATTAAAAAAATAGATTTTTAATTCCAGCAGTTAAACTCAAATTCAGTATCATATTACGTGGATGTGATACTCGGCATCAAATATGGGGGTATTTCTGTAAAGAATGTTGATGTATGCTGTTCCTGTATACTTAAGGAACTGGTCTTGTCTACTGAAACAAAATTGGGAGCTGGGAGCAACTTTCCCTCTCGGTTAGTGATAAAAACACAGTGTAAAGCAGGACAAGTATCTAGTCTGTACCCCGTATGACACCACGCAGGTCCATGTTTGGGTGAGTACTGAGTGTGTATTGACATTATAACGGTAAATGTAGTTCAGAGCCGTCATAGAGCCGTCATAGAACCTCTCTTCCAAGTTCATGTACTGACAGGTTTGCTATTTTTTAATAGAATGTCATAATGAAATGATTCTATAATGTATATTCATACGGTAAAGTTAAATGTCTTTCACACTCTGTGCATCAGACATCAGTGTTGGAGAATGCCATCAAGAGCACGCAGGAGAGCTATGATGACGAGATCCAGCTGTACAATGAGAAGATCGAGTCCCTGAGGAAGGACATCGAGGAGGCAGAGAGGTCCCTGGAGAAGTACACCAACGAGTGTCGCCACCTGGCCATGTACCAGACCTCCCTGGAAAATGAGCTGGAAAGATACAAGAGGATCATCGAGAATGAGGACAACAGGTAATTAACACCCACAACACAAAGATCAGGCTCCTGTTTTCTGGGTAACGTGTAGACAGCACTTCAGTGTAGACTCTAGGATCTACTCTAGCTAACACTTCGGTGTATTGATTCTAGGAGCTACTCTAGGTAACACTTCAGTGTATAGATTCTAGGATCTACTCTTGGTAACACTTCGGTGTATTGATTCTAGAATATACTCTAGGTAACACTTCAAAGAATTGACTTTAGGATCTCCTGTAGGTATCACTTCAATGTATTGACTATAGGAACTACTGTAGGTACCACTTCAATATATTGACTCTAGCATATGTAGGTAACACTTCTGTGCATTGATTTTGCTGTATACTATACTTTGGGTAGCGCTTCAATGAACTGACACTGACATTTCATGTAAAATGATCTGTCAACCACATGGTGGCACTGTTGGATTTTTTTTTTTTTTTTTTTCTTTCAACCAGATTTGTCCAATAGTTCCTCAATCTATCTTCTGTGTTTTTAATGTAATATTTGTTTATTCCCTTTTTCATATATAATATCCTAGTTTTTACTTTAGAAAAGCCCTTGTAATATACCATAGTCATTTATTTTTTACTTAAGTGATCTTTTCAGTCTCAAAATGTGAATATGGAAAACAGCAGTTCTTTAGTATAAGTGTGGTTAATACAAGCACAAGAGAATGCACCATTGTAACTGACGTTTCTTCAACAGGTTGAATTCAGCCATAATCGGGACTCCAATTACCTTGTTCACCACAAATTACCGCTACACCCACACACCAACGGTGGCCAGCAGGGGCAGAGGTGAGGAAATGCTACCCATCATTCCAAGCTGCTTCACACCGATTGTCTCAATACATACTGTGCAGACACACCCCACTGATGTTCCAGCCATTATGGGCTATTACCGCACAAGCTGGAGCCCTACAGAATACGGTTTGTTTCCAACCCAGTCAGACACAAAGACAATTAAACAACAAACAATCCATTCTCCTGAGATCTGTTCACGACAGATAATGTTGACCATGGCTGTGCAACATCCAAGAGGTCAATCTGAGTGTTGTTTATTTCTCCAGACATCACCCAAGCTATCCAGGACATTACCAGTGTCAAGCCTCGCCAGAAGAACCTGGCTAAGAAGGTCATGAAGAAGAAGGAGATCAACCCCAAAGACGTGATGGACAGTGGCCCGGAGGAGAGAGATGGAGGAGTAGAACCCATGGACGAAGAGAAGCGGGGGGTGGCGGAGGAGGAACTCGAGGGGGAGGTGAAGAAGGAGCAGACAAATCCCCTGTACGCAGGCACGTCCCCTGAGGACGTGCCAGACGGAGCTCAGATCAGCAAGGCCTTCGACACGCTCTGTAACATCGTCAGAGACAGAATGAGACGGTACAAGAAGCCAGAGCCCATAGCAGACTTCTACACCAAGGGCCGCTACGTGCTGGTGACAGGTGATGGCAGCTACCTTCACCCCCACTTCTGCACCTCCTCCCCTTCCGCTGGACACGTCTTAGTTACCATCTGCGACAGCGCGCTCTCTCCTTTTGAACCCTTCGGCCCTTCCCCCAGCCCCCCATATCCCCAGCCCATGCCAGCACCTGCCCCATTTACCCCCACCTCACCCTCTGACGGAGAGGGAGGAAAGAGTGACGATAAGGGCGGGAAAGGTGGCGGTAACGGGAAATCTAGGAAAAGAGACCCAAAGCCTAGTTCTAAGGACCCTACTCCTCCTCCACAGCCCAACCCCACTCCAGCTCCGTGTCCTCACCCCAAAGACCCCAAAGGTCCTAGTAACCCATCTGGACCCAAGGGGGGTAAAGATGACAGTTACCACAGGGGCTCTTCTCCCATGCCTTCCCCTCGTGGGACCAGCAGCATGCCCCCTGACTCCATGAGTTACGAGAAGGTGGAGATGGTGGAATCGGTGGAGAAGTTATCCAATGACCGCAAAACCAGGGGGTACGAGGAGACAGCCATGGTGGTGGAGACCATGATTGAGAAGACAAGCAAGAAGAAACACTGACTTTGAAATAAGATTGAACTTGACCAAAAGAGCTGGACACACTCCTCATAAGTTCCACCTCACTGTATGCCAGCATGAACAAACACCTTATAGAGACCACTATAAGACTGCCAAATACGTTCTAAATACACCTTTTATGAGACCAACAGAGACAGTCCTCACATTGATGCCTGCTAGAGGCTCCTTGCACATTCCTGATGCTGATAGTTCACTCACATTCTCTGGCTTTGCGTTCAGCAAGTGTTAGCTGGCTCCATAATGCTGCTATTGTTTTTTTTACCTATGCCAATACGTTACGCCTTTACTGTCTGAAAACTCGAAGTACGAACATTGAAACTAGATACCCACTAACCCACTCATCCAACCCTCCAAAAAAACATGACTTTGATGTGTGATAAAAGTCAAAAATTGCCATTTAGGAATTGATTACATGATATTGCCCTCATGGATTTTTGCCACCCTTTCAAACCAAACTTTGCCCCAACCTCTACCCAAGAGTTCATTTGTTCAATTGGATGCCATCGACTGCCCTTAACACAGTCTTGCTGTGTATAGAATTGCTTTAATAATTAAAAAGAATCAAAGTTTCATAAGGCTCAACGCTTTTCTGTGTATGTGTTTTGATTGTGATGCTGGTGTTATAACACACAGCCACTGCTTTGGAAAACTCAATTTTCACTTTGTCATTTCATTACCTGGAAAAGTACCAACTGTTAATAGAAAAAAGATTTACTGATTGATATTACACTACTTGAATATTAACCAGGGGTGTTTCCTTACTCTACTTAGGTGTCATGGTAGGGACGATGAGTTGGTAGTTTTCAACTGTTTATCATGTTGGAGGTGTTTGATACTACAGTAATATTCTTTGCACATATCAGATGTCCCTCAGTTCGGAGTGAAACGTGCTACGTCAAACTGTAGCAACTGGAGGAAGGAACGTGCCCAGATAGACCCCAGGAAGGGCTTGAACCCCTGCCCACTTCCTGTCAGACTCAACAAGTGCTCTTTTTGCCCCTCGTTGCTTGCTTGGATGGTCCGCCGGTGTGACGCGCATCACTCGAGTAGACGGCCATGCGCGGTCCATCTGCGTAACGTGAATCGCAGAAGCTGACAGTAATGAGGAAGCCGACAGATGCATGGAGTCCAATATCCATTCCGCTGCCTGCATATATCCAATAAGTCCTTTTTTTTCATTTTGGCTCATGCCCCTCGGAAGGCCTGTGCATGGCCCTGACCGGAGATAAACTGGAAGAGCAAAACTTGGCATAATCCTCTTCACATAACAGGTGGATTACTACCTAGTTGAGTCTAAAGAGCTATTTACTGTAAAATATTGTTGGTTCGATGTTAACTGAAGTCAGGAGTATGTTGGGAGAGCACTGTTTGAAATTCTCCTTGAGAAACTGCTGTCTCATCTGGTCTATTTGATTGAACTGCATAGGATAAGAACATCTCCAGGAACTCACAGGTGACCTTAAAGGGTGTTGTTTGGCTTTTCCCAATTGGGATTTTTCTTCCTCCAAAATGCAATTAGCTGGAAAACAGCATTCTAATGATAACCACATCCCAGAGTTTTATATGACACAGATGAAAATATACATTAAAAAAAACATCTAGGAATGAATCTAGACAACCTAGGCAACAGTACTTCTAAACCAGAAAGACAAACAATATATAGATATATCAATATGTGGACACACAATTAGAAAAAGCCATTAGTGGCCTTAAAATATGGTGTTGTTTACTTGTTACTTCTACAGCACTGATCAACGGTTTATCATGGTCTAATGTCTTCTGTGTTAGAAATCAGCCGTTTTGTATGGTGGTTGAAAAAATGAATTGCGTACCCGGTTGTCAGGGGAGAGAGTCATTCACTTATTTCTTGCAGCATGTTAATGCTCAGATTCCTATTTTTCACATCTGTCTATGTGAAAAATATCTCTATTTCTCTGTTGATTGTCAATTTTATCTTCAGACATTTCAGCCCTCCCTGAAAGACAGTTACATTAAAACCAAGAAGAAGAATTCTTGGTTGGACTTCGGCAACTTTAAAGCATGGTAAGGCAGTTTTCTTGCAACTACATTCAGTGTGTGCAGTAAAGAAGGTGTGGTGTGTAACAGGCACTTACCTTTTTGATCCAGAGTAGCACAATCAGACTATAATCAAGCAATGGGGACGATCAAAGCTCCAATACAGACATTTCTTAAATATCCTGCCAAGCAGGCCTGCCCCTTTGTTCATGCTCTGTCAGGCAAACATCTAAATGATATAAATGGCCAGTTGGTCCTTGGGGTGATGGCTTTACGATGTGTTTGTTCTGGTGGTGTTGGAAGTAAATCTCATGGTTGTCTGCAATGTTGTCTGCTAGATATACATTTGTCTTCCCAGGGACAGACAAGAAACAAAGAGAACTTAAAGGAGAGGGTGTGTTTGCATGTGAAAGCAAGAGAGATCTGGGAGATAAAGACAGGGACAGAAGCTGACAGTGTTTTCGAAGTGTATTCTGTCTCTTTACGTTGTTTTCGATTTAAATGTCCCTGTTCTTTGTGGTCGTAGAGTGAACAGATAAGTGCTAGCTATTGCATAGGCTTTAGTTGTATGAATCTAAGAGCTGTAAAAGGACTTACTTTAGAAAGAAGAATTGAAGCACAGAGGCTAGCACAAAGGGATCTGACCTCATCTCTATTCCGGTCGTATCTTCTTCATTCAAATGATAAGAGTCTAAGATGTTTCTGTGCATTGCCTGTGCATTGCAGAGTGGTCCAAATCACTGGAGTGCTTTATCAAACAGCCGAATACATTTATTTAGCATACGTCAAAGGTTATTCTGCGATACGCTCTGAGGATCACAGGTGGCAATGAATCACACATTCCTTGTGTTGTTTATATAGAAACAGTTGGTTGTCACAAAAATATAAACAGAAAGAAGTATCACTGCTCTGTTTGCAAGATAATAAACTTTAAGTAGAATGACACAGAAAATCATTTACAGTCACAAGCTGTGAAACAGTTGTTTTATCAGAGGTAGAAGGGAAGCAGGGACACTATACTGGATATATATTCTATATGTACATTTTTTGTAAAGTGTAAAAAACATAAAGCCAGATGGGATCTTTTTTGTTTTCTATATAGAACAGATTATTTGAAGCTTATATTTGTCAATTACAAGAAACATTCAGTGAAGGTCTAATAGAGACACAGAAAAAAACTAAAGCAGAGAAGAGTGGGATGGGAGAGAAGAGGTAGCCAGAGAGCACGGAGGAAGGAGGTGGAGAAAGAGTAAAAGGGCAGGAGAAACAGTGAGGGAGAGGAAAATACGTGACTGAGGGAGAATGGAAAGTCGGATAACGACGGGGGGATGAGAAAAGGAGCAATGGAGAGTGAAAGACAGAAGGAGAGAGAAAGAGCGGCCCGGCGTGCAGGCCGGGCCGCACCGTGTTTAGTGAATCACGTCAGCTAGTTTTTACTCAGCAGGCTCTTCAGACTCCTCTCCACAGCTTCGTCTAACTCTTCCTCCAGCTCCTCCTTTTTGGACATGGCTAGTTTGGACTGGTAGTCACGCACTATCTGGTCTATATAAGGGGCACTTTGAGTTCCGTGCAGCATGAGGGTCCACTCCTTCAGGGCTCCTCTCTGTGGCTTGTCTCCTTGGAAGCCCACCTCTAAGATCCAGGTCCCGCGGGGATCCTCTCCCCAGGTGTGAGTGGTCATGAAGGGCCACTTGTCGAAGCCCACCTTGGCGTCGTCATCCCGAGGCCTGCGGCTGAGCAGGATAGATTTCGTCCCCATGGGGGAGGTCATGTTGATGATGAGATCGCCACGGCGACTGCCGTTGACAGTGACCACGGCCTGAACATGCTCCAGGTAACGGACGAAGTTGTCCTTCCCCTGACAGGAGTCAGTGGAGATGGTCAGGATTAGCCTTTCACCGGACTGGATCTTACTGCAGAGAGTGGGATGGAGCGGAGAAAAGGGTTAGGACTGGGCACAGCTGAAGAACCGTCAAGACACGCATATAAGAGGCTAATGAAAAGACGAATGTTGAAAAGGGAACGTCGGGGAACTTAGTAGATAGGATATAAAGATGTAGTAAGGTATAGAGGGGTGAGAAGATAGAGAAAGAAACTGAGGGACAGAAAGAGATTCATATAATGTTACAACATTGCACTCTGTAAGTTTTCTATACTGTAAAAGCCCTTTAAATAGAACATTTTAAATGAGACAGCGGGAAAGAATGTGAGACAGAGAGGCATTTCATCTTTGTAAAAAGATGAAATAATAAAAAATAAGCATTATCTGTATTCTAGTCATCTCCCTGAGGCCATGGTTCCCCTTGTACCCATCAAAACTGACGATTCTGCGATTGTATACTGAGTATTTACCACTTCCAAATTTGTCTAGGTGTGTTCCACATCTGCCTTCACAGCTCCTGCTATTACCTGACCTACTTACAGGCAGACCCTGACAGAGTGCGGCTGCAGTCCCAAGTCAAGCTCCCTCAAGGAAAACAACAATCACATGCTTGGTTTTCCATCAAATGTTTCTACACATATGGTGTGGGTCTTTCGGCTTGCCGAAGGCAAGCTTACACTACCTAATTCATTACTAGACAGTGAGATTAATTTAATACATCAAAATAAAACAGTTATACATCATACAGTAATATGCCGTTATGTGAGCTATTTTCTCAAAGAAATTGTCCCTTTAGGAAAAATCACTGTCTGGAGCAACACAGTCGAAAAACATCTTCAACTCTTGTCAGATAGACTAGTTGAACATAATAAACATAGTATTTGAACCTTTTTTCACCAAGCAACTGTTAAGAAAATGTGAATGACATGAGTGGTGGGTAATACGTGTAGCACAGTACAAATCCATGGAGACACCCTGAGGTCAGCAACATAACCAATGCCTCGGAAAGAACAATACTATAACAGATCCTGCTTCAATGAATTGACTAAAATTGAGTTCAGACATTCATTAAAAGGACTGACAAACAATCCATATCTGTTCATTTCCTGTTTAGCACACTTTCTAGAGCATCCCAGGCTAGGGTTGTGGGTTCTATTCCCACAGGGGTTGAGAACAAAACTAACAAAGAAGTAGGAACATTTATGCAATCACAAAAAGGGCTGGATAAGAGCGTCTGCGAAATGCTAAATGTAAAGAAACAAATCTGTCTAGGCTTTGATTAAATCTATTCTTACTGTGCTATGTGAAGTTGAGGACTGAAAAGGACTTTTAGACATTGATCTTGCATAATACAAAATATTTCTACATAAAAAAATTAAACATAAATAATAAAGGAACATTTCAGTATTTCTATCCTTAAGCATGGTTTTGTTGCGTTTAGTCTCCTTTAAGCTCGTGACAACTCAGTTGTCACTTGCCTTGGTATTTCAAAGTGCTTGGTTTAATAGTTTAACGGGTAAATCACTGCACATTTCATTGATTTGGACCATTCTACTAATGCTAATTCCAGTCTGGGACAGAGGTGAATAATGGCTTGTTGTGAAAAATACTCTATGGGACTTCAAGAACAACTCAAAGTGTTATTTCACTAAAAAATGAATCTAGGTCGAACTATCCTTTAAGGGCTGTTATAATACACAATACTTGGGACGTCAGCACAGAGATATACTTGGGACTTCTGGCGATATGCCAAAAAAACCAAGATGCCTAATTGCTATTATAACCCAAAGAAATAACTACAGCAAAAAGTGTTTCATTCCTGTGGTGTCTTTCAGCTTGGGTTGGGGTAATTCGTTTTCGACATTATAAATCCAGCTTTCGTGGCGCAAACTCCCCATTGACCACTGTCACAACAACGCACCAAACTAAGAATGCCGGTTGCTTCCGGAATCGTCCGGGAGCCGCCAGCAGGGCCAGCCCACCACTACACGCCTGCCTCCTACTGGGAATGAGATATTTCATCGCTTCCGGGAGCAGCTTGGGTCCGAAGCCAGCAGAAGCAATGTGAAACCAAGAACAGTTGCAAGATGTATGATGAGGCAGATGGCCAGGAGATGAAGGCTATCAAAAGTACCACCATTGCTCCCAAACCACCACTGGGAAGCCGTCTCAGAAACTGAGCTGTCTCCCCATAAAATGGGTTTGTCTTTTGAGTTAGATTTCTGATCCCCCTCCCCTTTACCATTCTGGTTTTGTTAATAAAACGCCCACCGGGGGCCTGAACACACCCTCTGTGTCCTGTCCCTGTGCCTCTCCCCGTTACTCTAGCCACTCTTTGGAGTTGCACTAAATTCTATAACCAGAATGTCAGATTCAACAATCACAAAGCTAAAATGAAATACCAAAATATAGGCAGTGCTTATTTATAGGAGCAAACAGCTGTGTCGGAATCGGAAAATGCAATTCACATGTGTTGTAAAAGTGTGTTAATGAGAACACTAATGAGAAGTGTAAAACAAACCCGAAAACACGGCTTTACATTGGGTAAACTGGGCAAGCTGAGCTAAACCGCAGGGAAGATGATGTGGGTACTGTCAAGTGGTTGAAAATGGAGCAGTTCGAGTCAGGGGCCCCATCTCTGGGTCGTTACTGCTTCTGCTATTATGCTGAGAGAAGAAAAGATGTCTGATGATGATGTGGTTATATTACAGGGGATTTAAGGGATTCTGAGCAAAACACTGTTGTGTGATTTCACAGAAAAAATATTTTACTGCTCTGACATACATTTCTTGAGTTTACTGCAAATTCACAAAGAGCTATTTTCTGACAATAAAGTACATATTACACATTATAATGTACTATTCCAATGTCCAGTAGCTCACAATATAAATACAAACGGTGCGAAAAGAAAATGTTCTATGGATGTTTTTCAGGTCTATAAGTTACATGTATATATGGTGTGCAGTAAATATATCCAGTTCTTCCAGTGCCCAGAATGCCTTTCAGCCAGGTGGCCCAGCTGGGAAGTTAATATGTGGAACTGGGAACCTCATCGGTGGCCAGTCTTTGCCATTGCAATGTCACTGGATCACATCAGATCCTGACCATGGAAGGAGAGCACACTGATATGACGGAGCCTTGTGGGGGTGTATGTGTTCCTAGCTCTATGTTTCTCAGTCTAGATCTGTCTGTCTGTCTCTGTCTGCTTCTGTCTGTGCATGTATGTCTGTGTCTGTCTGTCTGTGTATCTGTGTGTACGCAAGTGTGTACTATAAGACCCTGCACGTGTCTGGGCTCACAAATGTGTAAAAAAATTCAATTTCTTTCTCCAAACCGATTTCCCTAAGAAGCAAATACTGGGATCTCATCACATAATGTTTAGTAATAATTAATCCCAATGATCATAAACCATACAAAAGAGATGAGAACAGAGTCGTCAGAAGGGAGAGACCAGACCAACCAAGAGGAAAAGGAGCTGGGCTGAACATAAGCAGCAGTCAATTGGGTCCTTTCATTATTTTTTGGACAAAAGTCACCAAAATGTCCTTTCATTACATGAAAATAAGAAACTACCCACTTTTCAAAATCTCTTTCAAATGCTTATGGGTTAGGTTTCTAGGTTTCTTTTGTGGTTAGGATAAAGGTTACAAAAAGAGATTTGGGAAAATAGGTTTTTGAAGAAAAAAAAAGAAACTAATAAGTTGTGAAAAACATGGTGTTTGTGTATGTGTGTGTCAGTTTGTGTGTGTGTGTGGGTGTCAGTGTGTGTGTGTGTGCTGCACTCTCCACTATCAGAAGAGCTATCCAGATCTATTATTTTAGAAATACCTCTCTGTTAACCAGGATTGCTGCTCTGTGATTTTAGGCATTGACAAGCCAGTATAGAACGTATAGTGCCACAGTCCCACTTTGATAAAAAAATGCTCCCTACTTCAAACTGGAACCAGTTTGGCATCTCAGCCATCTTTCCCCTAAAAAAGCTATGTCGGTTGTATGGCGTAATGCAGTAATGATATACAATACGTTTCATTTAATTTATATTCTATTAGTCTATTACCATCACTAGGGAGACATTCTTACTTACAGCAATGACCTGGGAACAATTCGGGTTAACTGTCAGGGACAGTGTCAGGGAGTTTGTACCTTGTCGGGTGTTGGAACCAGCAACCTTTCGATTTCAGGTGATTTTTGCAGCATGGAGTAAATGGATGAGCCTTTGGCATTCAATTTAATGCTCGGATGAAGTCTTATCAGGTATTGAACAGATGTCGCTAAAGGGCAACAATTAACTACTAAATATATAATCATGACATCTATTAACATGGGTAGCTACACTACATTCTACACCAATAATAGCTAAATTACATGACCTCAACTCGCAATGAAATCAGATTAAAGACCTGATTACAACACAAAAACAAACACCCACTCAGGTAAAAAATCTGAACACACAAACCTACAGCTCTTAGTAATGTCACGTAATTCAGTTTTCTGGGTTATGAAATGCACATTTTCAAATACAAAACATGCACATTATTTGATGGTCAGCGGGGATTTCCTTATTATGACAACATCAGCTGTCCTCAGCCCATTTGATGTTGTTGCATTGAAACAGGGTTGTAGGTCAGATTGCAGATCACAGATTGTGGAACAGGGAAAGGAAGAAGACGAACTGCTGAATCCATAATTGTTATCATGACACTAAATACATAAACATCCACTCTGGCTGAAGATGACCATGGTACTGTGTCTGACACTAACCATCTACAGATGACCATGGCACTGTTTCTGACACTAACCATTTACAGGCGACCATGGCACTGTGTCTGACACTAACCATTTACAGATGACCATGGCACTGTGTCTGACACTAACCATCTACAGATGACCATGGTACTGTGTCTGACACTAACCATCTACAGATGACCATGGCACTGTGTCTGAGACTAACCATCTACAGATGACCATGGCACTGTTTCTGACACTAACCATCTACAGATGACCATGGCACTGTTTCTGACACTAACCATCTACAGATGACCATGGCACTGTGTCTGACACTAACCATTTACAGATGACCATGGCACTGTGTCTGACACTAACCATCTACAGATGACCATGGCACTGTTTCTGACACTAACCATCTACAGATGACCATGGCACTGTTTCTGACACTAACCATCTACAGATGACCATGGCACTGTGTCTGACACTAACCATTTACAGACGACCATGGCACTGTGTCTGACACTAACCATTTACAGATGACCATGGCACTGTGTATGACTCTAACCATCCACAGACGAGCTGAGCACATTTCACCCCCGTGTCTATTCAGCAGAGGTGTTCAGGGCACTAAGGGCAGGCTCTCTTTGTATCCTTTTTCTGTGCTTAAGAAGAAAGCCTTTCCACACTAATGAATGTTGGTGATTTCTGGGACACTGTTCCCCAGGGCTTTGTGTTGTTCTGCTCCAAGCCTGCCCCTTCTACCATGGACTTACAGGCTGTCATTACAAAAGCATAGATACAAGCCTTATCTTTACACACACACACACACACACACACACACACACACACCGACTGTCTGTGACATGACTGGGTTCCTGTGATGGAGACACGCTGGCACACGCACACACACAAACACACACACCCTTTATGTGGATTAGGCGTGGGCTAATTGCCATTCTGCCGTGTTGCGGTGGCCATCACTACTGTGGCCCACTGATTAGGACGGACAATTAAAGGGT
The DNA here is from genome assembly GCA_016801105.1 of Esox niger. Taxonomy (NCBI): domain Eukaryota; kingdom Metazoa; phylum Chordata; class Actinopteri; order Esociformes; family Esocidae; genus Esox; species Esox niger. The sequence continues at coordinate 31,648 of JACXGJ010005267.1, forward strand.
TGATATTCTGTCGGAGGGTCGGCACTGAGGAACTTGGCAAATCACACACACACACACACACACACACACACACACACACACACCCATGAATCCGCCAACACCTCCACTCACAGACAGACGATGTCCTTAAACTCCTGCCACTGCATCTAATATTCAGTGTTGCTAGGGTAAGCTGTGGCAAGCAATGTGACAGGGTTTAATCCCCCCCCCCCCGATATATCAGGAGTGGAACTGTGGCTCTGTCTCAATCCGTTTGTAAGTTGGTACTTTATTACCTGAGATTCAGACACAACTGGCTTGATTTGAACAAAATGGTTGAATTATGCGCCTTGCCTTAGAGATCGGCCATTTACCGTTCCACTTTAAGTGGTGTTAAGCTCTATAAATGTTTCCAATAGCTGCCATAAGGCTCTCATAGATGCTGCATACAAATGTTTCAAAGTACCTTTCACCGTATTTCACGCTTTATGAAGGGTTCATAATTGTGGCATTAGTGTTTCATAACTCACTATTTATAACTTTGTTATGCATCCTGTGCATTATAAAGGAAGCTATAAGAACAGTAAAGGATATATAAATCATATTAAATGAAGGCTTCTCAAAGCATTTTTAGCCTGGTATTTCCTCTTGGTAAAGCATTATAATAGAGGGTTTGATGTGGGGGACAATTAATACATAAAATGTGATGTAATCATGACTGGATTAAAGCGTCTTCTATATTATTGTATTATTCTACCACATTCGTAGGATGGCTCAGTAGTCTGTACCTTTTTCCTGCCGAGCAACCGGTCATTCTACAAACATTTTGCACTAATTACATATAATATATGCCAACACATGTATCCAAAGCAACTTTTAGTAACACGTGCATAACATCGTACAAAATGGTTATCCGGATATGCCATATTCAACATAGTATATTATGTCATAGACACTTTGTAAGACATTTCTGTATTTGCATTATGAAGGCTTTATTAAACATTTATAACATCAAGGGGAATCGCGATGAATTTAAAGTACTCACAAGAACTGTTTCAATTATTAGTGGATGAGAAGACCTTTTGTGTGTGTTTGTGTGTTTGTGTGTATGTGTGTTTGTGTTTAAGTTAGGAAAAAGAGTAAGAACGGGTGAACATGAAGAAACGCAGATGGAAACCACTAGCTATGGATCCTTTCTTTAGGCTATCCCCCCACACAGCACTGACAAGCTGAAGCGGAGGTCTCATCAGAGCACACTGTCAGCCACAGGCCACAAGACAAATCAAGCCGAGAAAATAGATCTATAAATAGATCTATAACTGCTGAGACAGGACACAGTCGGGGATCACAGCGGACACAGCAGCAAACAAATACATGAAAACAATATGAATTCTAGTCACGTCAGTGATTTTCTCAGTATGAATAGCACACAATCACTTACTGGACATCCTGCAATGATCCGGCCACGCAGTGAAAACGCTCTGGGACAGTCTTCCACTCCTTGGCCATCTTGACCATGCCACCAGCATCCAACACTCCATATCCAAACAGGTGGTTGAACTCCAGGCCCACGCCGTTCCTCCTCCACTGGTGGAGGTCATCGTGCAGCTGGTTCCTCTTGGAGGTCAGGACAGACAGATGTTGCATGTCTCTCCACGTCAGCTCAGGACTTGGGAAATTTGAGAAGGTAATGAGGTAAAAGTTAGATGCGTTAGAGCAGGTGGACACAGCCCAGCTGACGTTTCCAAGGTGTTTTTCTAACGGTTCACTCTTCAGGTACTGAGTTTTACCTTGGTCAGTGAAGTTCTACTTCAGTAAAAAACAATTTAGCGTTTTTGGCTTTAAGGAAAACATTCCCCTAACCCAGTGTTTCCCGATCCTGATCCTCGGGACCCAAAGGGGTGCATGTTTTAGTTTATGCCCTAGCACTCACACACTTGATTCAAGTAGGTTCAAAATAAAGACCTGATGATAGGTTGATTAAATCAATCAAGTGTGTAAGTGGTGTGTGAGTGCTAGGGCAAGGACCAAGATTTGGAAACACTGCCAAGATTGGGAAACAAGAACATTTTTTCAACAAAACCATGAAATATGTCTAATACATCAGTATGTTAGGTTCTGAGAACACGTCAGCACATTCTAAAAAAGTTGAATTTGACAATAAGGGATTGGTTTGTTGAAACCAATTCCTTCCACAACCTTCCTTAAAAAGGTTATTTAAAGACCTAAATTACTTTAAAGGAATGTTCTTGAATGTTATCTCTTTAGAGATGATAGCTTTAGCATTTAGTAAGACATTTTTTTTACTTTACTTTTGTGTGAGCTTTTCATCACAGCAGTATTTCAGACGTGGTTGACTCACTTGAGTGCTCTGACGATATATCAATCTGGATAAGACCATCTACAAAATGACTACAATTAAAACATTTAAAACATAATATGGAGTGGAATATAAAAAACATTGTAATTGATCTCTTCTAAAAAATATTGCCAAGTGAGCTATAAATGCTATATATCTACATTGTTGAATGGGAAACATAGAGAATCAAGCAATTCAAGCGTATCATCTCCCTTTGTAGGTCACCAATCATACAAACATTTAATGAATGAGTGTGAATGGATTCTGGTGCACTTCCTAAATCAACCTGATAATGCTTCAGATGTGTGAACAGAAAAGGGTCTCTACTTGGGTACAGCCGGCAGCACATTTCATTTGTTCCATGGAACAACGGCTTTGTTCAGTTACTGAATCCTGACACCACACAGTTCAAGTGTGTTTGTCCAGTTAAAAGGGTCTCGGCACTTATCACACACCAGCTTCGTACCCCCAGCCAAAGCTATCATGAGCCGCCCCTGACACTAACATCATTACTGTGTGCTACGCAAACAGCTCCTATTTAGACAGTCCTGGTCTGCGACACTGGCTAATGGCATAGAGAAGATAATCACCAGCCCTTAATATGACTAAATGACTGAGTTAAAAGGATTGAAAACAATCAGGGTGAGTGTGTAAAATCAAGAAACCCTTGTACTTTTGTCTCATTTCATAGACAGAATGATTGAAATACTACTATTTTACTACTATAGTACAATTCTAGAATTGTACAGGATTATATTCCTGCTTGTGCTAATTGACTTAACCAGCACATTTCCCATTTTCTGGCCCATAACATTTTAATGTAAATATTGCCACAGTCTCAGTACCCCCAAAAAAGATGCTTTATGCATCAACTAAAGGCTAAGGTATTTCTCTGGTTCACTCGTCAGTATCGTGACATATAAATCCCAGCTGGTTAATCTGGAAGTATTATCAAGCTTCTTACATCCTTCGCTAGCAATGACTGACTGGTGTTCATGTACATGTCCTTTGAGTCTTTAAAATAGGTAAAGCTTGTTTTTCAGCGGTATACTGATGTATAGTATAAAGAACCCATATCCGTCCAAAGGTAGTTTTTAACCCAGGCCCTTGAGACTTAGTAATAACTAGGCAAGAAAACAGAACTCCCCCTTTTTTCATAGTGTTGGTCTGCAGGCCTAATAGCAAATTTGATAAATAAGTGGTACTAAGAAGACATGAAATGGTCAGATAAGAAGCAAAATGGAGGAAGATTATAAGATTCTCAAGCTAAAACATAGAAAAATATGCTGTGAGAATTTTGGATGAGAGTGTTTGCTAAATTACAAAAATAAAAGAGCGATATGTTTAGTTGTGCGTGTACATACTTGGCTTCCAACGCCAAGGCAAACACTCCGGCTGCTTCTGGAGCTGCTGCTGATGTTCCGGAGTGACGAAGGGTACAGTTTCCATACAGGTCAGTGGTGGCCTACAAAAACACAGCCATGGAAACAGTAGTCATATCAATCAGCTAACAACATACAACAAAGAGAAGAGGGGAACATATAAGAGGAGAATAGTACTTCGCAATGAAACTGAATAGTGGAGACTACAAGAATGCAAATAATTCCGCAAACATATGATTGATAATGTGAAGTTTAATTACAGATAACTATCAGTCACATCTAATTAGTCAGAGAGAAAGAAGCCCCAGAGGAAATTCCTGGCACACTCAACTGTCCTGGCTGCCTAGCGAAAGTCAAAGACAGTTATCATATCAATGTGACATCTGATAATAATCAATACACTGAAACCAATATTAATTTGTCCGAATATTCCCTTTACTAAGCACTGAGTAGCTTTACTCAACGATGAGGTGGCAGGGGAAGACTGCAAAGAGAGATTGTCCCACTCTTTGGTCCCTCTCACCCTCCCTCCCTCTCTCTATACCGCACTCTTCATTTAATTCAGCGCCCTATCTATGGCGTAGATGATTCATACATTGTCTTGTGATAACTCTGCCTGCTGACACAATTCCCTGGGTAAATGCAGAAATAACAACAAAGCAGACAGTTACAGCTATAATCTGTCTGTACTCAGTCAGTGTCCCTGTCACTCACTCCAAAGCTCTGTTAGGGCTCAGTTGCCAGTCAATGGAAAAACACATCAACAGCGACCTCTCCTGGGAGGTGGCGATCAGGGTACTCTGAATTACCCACATCTGGGATTACTGATTGCCTTGTGTCCCCTTCTATTTAAGTAAAGAAAGCACCTGCAAGCTGTCTCCAAAGAGCAGCTACTGGGAGAGAACACCCCCCCTCTCAATTGATTCACTTCAAGCATTATTATTCATGTATATAGTTGTGAATGATAGTGTTAGTGTGTGTTAATCCTCTCCCCCAATTAGTGTAGTCCTGGCAATATAGCCTTCAGGTAACCACGTTTAATTTAGTTTGCACCTGTTTGGAGCATCATTTTGTTTTGGATGACAAAACAAAAGGATATAAACAAAAGAAATTGACAAATCAAAAAATAATATAACGTTATTCAGCCTCCAACTGTCCTGCTTGTTTTCACCATGGGCAATATAACCCCATCTCACACGAAGTTGGAACGCTGCATAAAATGCAAATAAAATCAGAATGGAATGATTTGCAAATCATTTAATTCCATAATTTAATTGGAAATTGTACAGAGAGACATATCAAATGTTGAACCAGAGAAATGTTGTTTTTGGAAAAATTTCAATTTAAATTTGATGCCAGCCACACTTTTCAACTATGTTGCATCACCTCTTCTTTTAACAATATTCTGTAAACATTTGAGAATTGAGGCGACCAATAGCTATAGTTCGGAAAGTGAAATCTATTCCCATTTCTGCTTTATATAGGATTTCAGCTGCTCAACAGTTCGGAGTCTACATTGTTGTATTTCTCATTTCATAATGGGCCAAATGTTTCCAATAGTTGACAGGTCTGGACTGGACTGTAGGCTGGCCAGTTTAGCACTTGGAGTCTTTTATTATGGAGCCATGCTATTGTAATACGTGTGGCATGTGGCTGGTGTTGTCTTGTTGAAATAAGCAAGGTATTCCCTGAAAAGACATTGTCTGGATGGCAGCATATGTTGCTTCAAAACTTGTATAGTGCATTAATGGTCCCTAATGCACCCCCCATACCATCACGAGTGTTAGGGTTTTAAACTGTGCACTGAAAGCAAGCCGGATGGTCCATTTCCTTTTTAGCCCGGACGTGGTGTCCATGAATAATTTCTCATTTTGATTTGTCAGACCACAGGTCAGTTTTCCACTTCACCACAGTCCATCTTAAATGAACTCAGATCTTGTTTATATAGGATTTTGTCTCTGCAGGGTGGTGTTTTCGGCCTTGTCCCTAGTGTTTAGAGATTTCTCTGGATTCTCTGAATCTTTTAATAATAATATGTACTGTACAATGTGATATACCTAAACACTTTGCAAGTTTACGTTGAGAAACGTTATTCTTAAATGGTTGCACTATTTGCCCAAACACAGAGTGGTAAACCCCTCCCCATCTTTACATCTTTCATACTTAATCATGTTACTGACCTGTTCTAACCAATCTAATTTGTTGTGAGATGTTCCACCCGGTTCTTTTTTTTGTATTACACAACTTTTCCAGTCATTTGTTGCCCGTCTCAGCTTTTTGAAACATATTGCTAGCATCAAATTCAAAGTTGGCATATATTTTTCAAGGAGCAATTACATTTTTCAGTTGTAATATTTGATATGTTGTCATTGTACTATTTTCTATTGAATACACAGTTTGAATGATTTTCACATCTGTTTTCTATTCAACACACCGTCCCAACTTTTTTGGAAAGGGGGTTGTACTGTAGTTCATTCAAACCACACACAATCCACAGGAAAGGAACTCTTGTCAAATGTAGCGTCTTGTCTATAGTAAATCTTGCCTACTGTTATTTCTGATTGTGTGTAGTGTTTTACTGTGTGCAGAGACAAAAGAGATGCCAAATCCTCCCTGTTATTGGTTCATTATTCACAAAGAGTAGACAATGAGTTGGGTTAAACCGCGGACAGTACATAATGAGCTGTCTTTGCCTGTGTCTGAAGGAAAAGCAGATATTTCAAGTGTTCCAGATGTTGTTAAACTGTGTTAGACATTGACAAACACATGATCATGTCTGTCACCCCAGCCTCCTCCTGATCTCCTCTCCTAGAGCAATCAACTTATAACTTATAACCTGGCTTGTATTACTGTTGATGGGCTGAGATACTCTAAATCTGAATTTGGAATACAACGAATGTGAAGATTTCATCTCTGGCAATTGCTCAAATGATAGATGATAGAACAATCAATCCATCAGAGAGATTGCCTGCATGCAAGGACAGGTATTCAGTCTTCAGTGAATAATGACTATCTTGTAATGGTACAGAACAATGAAAAAGACATTGCCATTGTGCAACCTTGCCTTTGTGGGGTTCGATTCAAGGATGGAAATGGATTACAAATAAATCCGGAAGCTGGCGCGGATCAGAACACTCAGTTTGCGGTGTACTGAGGATAAACAATGAGATGAACTTGGTAAACATGCACAGTCTCGCTGCCTCTCCCCTTCACTCACCACTCCTGCCTCAGGGTTCCTCTTGCGGCCGTTGCTGAAGGTGGACGCGAGGGTGGAAGAGCAGCTCTCGTCGTAAAGGGCCGTGCGACCATCATTGATGGCTGAGTTGATGGAGATTGTCCACATGCTGGAGGCGTAACCGTCGCAGTTACAGTCGTCATAGCTACCACCGTCTCCAGAGGCCCACACATAGATACTGCCTTTTCCTCCTCTCCCCTACAAGACAACACATCAGCTGGCTTCAGGATTGTGGTATAGGGTCGGAACAGTGGAAGTGGTGGTGTTAGTGGCAACAGTTCATCCGCTGTGGTGCTGTGATTATAAGGCTAGTTACCATATTTTACACTAGTCCAAATATCAAGACTGCTATGTTTGATAATTACAATCATGCTAATTTAACATTGCTTGACTATCAATAGAATTGCTATCATGGCCACTAGATTGCTTCTACTAATACATAAAAAGCCCAACATTTCCATTCTGCGGGCACTCATATTCCAAGGCTTGTATTACTTAACCTGTGGCTACTGTTAATGATTGCCTCGCACTGTTGAGAATATTAACTAATTACAGATATGTTAATTACATTAAGAAATATAACCGTATGATTGTAGACTAGAGAAACACTTTGGTTTGTAACTTAAGGTTGTTTTTTTTCTTCCCACTCCGCTACGTGACTTCTTAGTTTCATGATAACTCACATCATCTGTTGCTGCCAATCAGTTATATGAAGAATGAAAGCAAGAGCCAGTGGGGATTTGGAGAGTCGTGCAAAGGAAAGATTCTTGAGAGATAAATAACTACGGGAGAGTGAATGAAGGCTGGGTCTGTTAAACATTTGTATATCGTTGTGATTACTAATCCTGTTACAACATAGAACATATTGTTTAATACAAACCAATGTACTAAGGACCACATATTTGTATCCTACTAGGAATGTATAATCTAAAGCACAATTGTGTTGTTTCCCAGCCCTCTATACGTTTGGTACAACACATGCCCTAGGCTGATTATTAGCTCATGTCAGACAGGAGGTCAGTGGTGGTCAGATCTGGTCAGAATTGAGGTCAGTGGTGGTCAGATCTGGTCAGACTGGAGGTCAGTGGTGGTCAGCTCTGGTCAGACAGGACGTCAGTGGTGGTCAGATCTGGTCAGACTGGAGGTCAGTGGTGGTCAGCTCTTGTCAGACTGGAGGTCAGCGGTGGTCAGCTCTGGTCAGACAGGAGGTCAGTGGTGGTCAGCTCTGGTCAGACTGGAGGTCAGTGGTGGTCAGCTCTGGTCAGACATTTGTATTCCAGGTCAGTGGTGGTCAGCTCTGGTCAGACAGGAGGTTAGTGGTGGTCTGGTCGGCTCTGATCAGACTGGAGGTCAGTGGTGGTCAGCTCTGGTCAGACAGGAGGTCAGTGGTGGTCAGCTCTG